>MU907304.1:0-10425 GCA_036418205.1 Ostertagia ostertagi | reverse complement strand
AATATTTCATGAATTAGTTGTGAGGCGACGATGCCTGCAAAATCGCTCTGGTCCCACGGGGTGCAGAAACAAAAACGCGCATTGTCGTCAACGTGTTAGAGGGTAACGTCTATGAAACAAGATTTTGAAGAAAGTCGCAAATGCCCTCAGAGCATCCAGCTCGTGTACGATCGGTCGTCGCAGTAGGCTCAATTTCCCAATGATTTGCATTGCGTAATTTATGCCTAGTAACAGTACTGTATCTCTGCTGCAGTTCAGGAGAGACAAGCAGGAGGGATTCCCAGGAGGATCTAGCTTCTAAAAGTATGATTCATAAAGATCCAAGGCATAACAGCTGCCCTAACAATTCTTTTAGGACAAGTCTCAGCATTTTATCATTTACTATGTCTGGCTCTGTGCTCTCAAAAATTCCCAGTATGCTTCGCTCGCTTGGCTCTAAGCGAAAGTCGTAAATAAGGCAATGAAAAGCATGAGTACAAAATTCAACATTTTCATTCTATCATATAAAACTACTGATGATGAAACTGTTAGGTTGAGCAAAATTATAAATCACGTTCTTTTCATTCATATGTTTATTAACGAAACCAAACAAAACTATTAGGTCGTGAAGAAAGTTCTTGCGCTTTTCGACCTTGATTTTCAAATGCCTGTATCTCGGCTCATTCGAAACCTTTTTGATTGGAGTAAAGACTGTTAGAATCCACAAACCTCTGCCAATAATAGCTGCGTTGAATCAGCCCGGTAGTGCAGAATACTGGAGCTCTAGAGACGATGAACCCGGCGGAGGTCGTTTCCGCATCATGTTGGTTTTTGAAGCATAACTCTTTGGAGAAGCTATCCAGGTAGTCGAGAAAGTGACAAATTATAGGCAAAAGGTCTACCGAGTAGGATGTTCGCAGGACTAATTCGTAGCCAATCTTGTCCAACTTCTGCAGGGTTGGTTGTGGAATGTGCGTCCGAGCTACCTGTCAGGGACGAGCCGGTTCCTTTATAATGAGGAATTTCGAGCATATGTGCCAGAGTTCTAGGAGTAGTTTGACACATTATCAGGAGTACTTTTTCCACATTAACAGATCCACCTGGTTACGAAAAGCTAGACCAGCCGCTGACCTTATGAAAGTCACCTCAACCTTCCTTCAGTGAAGTTTCACTTTTGCAAAGTTTGTAGAGCCTGATCGCTGTCGATCACTTCACCTCTTCTTTCTTCTTCTTCTCCCTAGCGTTAGTCCCGCGCAGTCGCAGGGTCCGCTGTCTTTGTCAGTCGTCGCCACTTTAGTCTGTCCAGGGCGTCCTCTGCTGTGGCCATGACTTCACTTAGATCCTTCTTGATCACATCTCTCCACCTCTTCTTTGGGGCTCCTCGCGGTCGCTTGCCTTGCACTTCGAAGTCCATCGCTGTTCTTATCGGATGATCCTGTGGCCTCCTTAGCACATGCCCATACCATCGCAGACGCTGTTCCGTACCTTCAGCTGGACAGGGGCAGTCTGCATGACCGCTCTGACCTCCTCGTTTCTGACCCTGTCCAGTCGCGTCCAGCCGCAGGCCCATCTCAGCATCCTCATCTCAGCGGAGTGAAGCTGCCTTTCGTGATTCTTGTTCAGGGGCCAGCACTCGCTGCCGTATAGCATCGCAGGCCTACTACTGTTCGGTACACCTTCCCTTTGAGCGTTCTGGAGCACCTTCGATCGCAGAGGATTCCAGTGGACTCCCTCCATTTCATCCATGCTGTGTTGACCCGAGCCTTCACCGCCTGATCCACACTGCCATCAGCTGCCAGATCGCTCCCAAGGTAGCGGAAGTCCTCCACTCTTTCGATGGTCTCACCATGGCCGTCTACGATCGGCTCTGCACCCTCTTCGGAGCTCAGGAACTTGGTCTTCTTGACATTCAGCCGTAGCCCGCCTTCTGCCAGGACCTTCTGCCATTGCTGCACCTTGGATTGTAAGTCTCTACTATCCGCTATCAGGGCGATGTCGTCAGCGTAGAGGATGGTCTTCAGTGGTCCTTCCATGAGGCCCTTCACCATGGTATCGAGCGTTAGGAGGAACAGGAAGGGGCTCAGAGCTGACCCTTGATGCACCCCAACCGTGATGTTTATCTCCTTGTTAGGCCGTGAGGGGTGCGTATGGCTGCTTTGGCTCCTTCGTACATGTCCTTCACCAGAGAGATCAGGTGTTCTGGCACGTTTCGTTCCCTGAGCGACCTCCACAGCACTGCTCGCGGTAGCCGGTCGAACGCCTTCTCCAGGTCGAGGAAGGCTAGGTAAGCAGGGTCGGCGCTTTCTCTCGATACTTCTCCATCACTTGCCTTGCGATGAAGATGGCATCCGTTGTAGATCTTTCCGGGCATGAACCCGAACTGTTCCTGGGAGATCGGGACCAGCTCCCGCAGCTTCTTATCGACCAGCCGCTCGTACAACTTCATGGTATGCGAAGTCAACTTGATGCCGCGGTAGTTGGAGCAGTCCATTGCGTCGCCCTTCTGTTTGAAGATGGGGACGATGGTACTTGTCCTCCATGCATCCGGCATCTTTCCTTCCACTGTTACCTTGTTCAGGAAGCTGGTGAGCCACCTTATGCCGTACTCTCCGAGCGCCTTCCATGCCTCGATTGGCACCCCATCTGGGCCAACCGCCTTTCCAACCTTCATCCTCCCAAGTGCACACCTAACCTCATCCTTAGTCCAGAGTGCGATGGGACCAGCTGTGGCCTCTGCCCGTGAGTCGTTCTTGTGGGGGAACTCCTCGTTCAGAAGCCCCGTGAAGTACTCTTCCCACCTCCTCTTGACTTCGGCTGGCTTTCTTAGGATGACACCATCGCTGCCTTTTACACTTTTCACCACCCTGATGTCTTGAGTAGCACGATGCCGGGCCTTAGCCAGCCTGAAGACGAACTTCTCTGCGTTTCTGCTTTCCAACTTCTCGTACAAGGCGTCCATTTCCGTGTTCTTCGCCTTGGCGACAGCAGCCTTAGCGAGCCTCTTGCAACTCCTGTAGGTGGCGAGGTCTTCGGGGCTCCGGGTCTTCTGCCAGCGCTTGTATGCTTCCTTCTTCTGCTTCACGACTCGCTGGACCTCCTCGTTCCAGAACCACGCTGCCTTGTCTCCTCTGAATCCACCTCGCGTCTCGCCCAGGACCTCCTTGGCACATCGCAGGATGGTATCAGCCGCGCTGCCCCAAGTCCGCTGTATTGGCCCGTTAGGATCTGGGAGACCGACTTCCATTATCTTCGCCTGAGGTCATCCTTCTCCGCTTGGTGCAGCTTCCACCACCGGATTCTCCTCTCGGTTCTTACCCTTGTCTTCTTGGGGAGGTCTATCGCAATGTCTGCCAGGAGGGGCCTGTGCTGGGGAGCCAGTCTTCGCCGGGTAGAACTTTGATATCCTTCACAGTTTTGAGGGTTGATCTTCTTACCAGCACATGGTCGATTTCCGTCTGTCTCCCTCCACTGCTGTAGGTTACCTTCTGAGTCTTCCTTTTCGCGAAGAACGTGCTGCAGATTGCCAGATCGTGGGCCGTAGCCAGGTCCAGAACCCTCTCTCCCTCAGCGTTCCTCGTTCCTATCCCTCTACCTCCGTGCACTCTTTCTAAGCCTCTTCTGTCACTACCGATGTGACCATTCAGGTCACCTGCTATGGTCAGGTAATCACCTTCCGGAACCGATCTTATGGCTTCGTCCAGGCTCAGATAGAACTCGTCCTTCTCACTTTCGGGGCATCCGGTCTGCGGTGCGTACACGGAGAGTATTGACCAGTACCCCTCCTTCGTGTCTATCCTCACAGCCATGATCCTGTTACAGCGGAGACATAGTCCTTGAGCGACTCCG
The DNA here is from genome assembly GCA_036418205.1 of Ostertagia ostertagi. Lineage (NCBI taxonomy): Eukaryota > Metazoa > Nematoda > Chromadorea > Rhabditida > Trichostrongylidae > Ostertagia > Ostertagia ostertagi. The sequence goes on along the minus strand of MU907304.1, from coordinate 6,600 downwards.
CTACCGCTATGGCCACGCCGTTCCGCTTGGTGTCTTCTCCATTGTAGTAGAGCTTGACACCTTCCCCGATTTCCTGGCCTTAGCACCTTTCCATCGCGTCTCCTGAAGGCATAGGACTTGGATATTCCTGCGCGTCATCAGATCAGCAACCTCTCGGGACTTCCCAGTTAGCGATCCTACGTTTAGAGTCCCAATTCGTAACTAAGACGTATACTAGAACCATTTTTGCAATTTTTGCAAGGCATGGTTTAGAGCCTCGGCAGGGATCGAACTCGCGGTTTTTCAGAGGTGCAGACATGAGTCTAACCTCTTAACCACTCGGCTATCCCTGCCTTCTCCGTATCACTTCCACAAAGGTTCGTATTTGTAGCAAAGAATCCGCTCTTTGTCGTGCGTCGCAAATGATCAAAAAGTCAGGTCGTTTTCATGGCATGAAACAAGCTAGAACGCGGCGAACGACCCTTCAAAATGGTGAGCTGTCGCGGCACGCCCTATTTGATTTTTGGGACTTTCCAGCTCTTCCCGTACAACAAGAAAACACAATGCAAGTGCGATTAGTTTAGGAGGAACCCTCTCAATAGATTTGTGCAAACGTGCTTCAACCAGAACGTTCGACTAATCGTTGGCGTTGTCCAATCTCCGATCACCACCCTCACAATCTTTGGGGCTCTCGCTATTCTTACAAAAGCTTTTGAACAATTGCTTCAGACCATATTTATTGTGAGTCTCAGCCAAGTGCATCTATGATATTTACCCACCTCGCTGTGCGATATGCGCATCTCCTTTTCATTCGCTTTTTCGTGGTCTCCAAGGCATCTTTGAACAGAGGTATAAACTTTTGGCAAAAATTTACCGCCATTTTCGCTGCCCCACGCCACATTCAACTTTAATTCTTCCCTCTCTCTCTACATCCGACCTACTCAGTCTCTAATCTTCTAGGTAGTCGTATTTGTAACGTAATCGCGGCATTAACTCCACCCATTCCGGCTCACAAGACCCGGCGCACTCCCCCCCTCCCCCACCCATTTATGGCGGTTGACCTACTTTCCTTTGCCGGCCTCTTAACCTCCTTTGTTTCCTGTCTCCAAGACTTCTCGAAACCAAATTACAAGCTTGACAACAAACTCCGCCCACTGGTAAAGTGCGCTCGCCCACACAAGCGGCAATTAGCTCTTCTCTGACCCGTGCCTGACTACTCCTGGTCTCTAGGACTCTTCGGAACCGAATTATAAGTTTAACCTGACCGGAACCGAAGACAACAACTACCGCCTACTTGGTGAGTGCTCCGTCTCATCGCAGTGTCCTCACTCCTTGCGACTTAACCTCCTTTATTTCCGTCTCCGGGACTTCCCAGAAACGAGTCACACTTTGGCACCAAATTCCGCCCACTCTTGCGTTCGCGACGTCCACCATTAACAGTTTAAAGCTTTCCCCTCCCCCCCCTCCCTGCCTCTCAGCCTCTGTTTACTTCTTAGCAATTTCTGCTCTCCTTACAGGACACGCTCCTCCGCCCACCTGTGCCCGAGAGCCTCACACACGTTCGTATGATGGGAGCACTAACATTGCTTCCCACAGCCAAATTGTTTTCTGCTCTGTAGGCTTTCTCCCAACCGAATTATGAAATTTTCTCATGAAGCACTGCTTTTTGTAGAGAATGCCCCGCCCACCAAAGGCGGGTCTACTAATTCGATCTGACTTACCAACGCACACACTTAGACCCACTCTTTTCCTCAGTCTTGAGCTGTTTTGTACTGAATTTGAAATTACGGTCCTCCGTACCGCTCATTCCGGTGCACACCACGCCCACTGTGGGCGGCGTTCCGCTTAGCTGATGTTTGTTTTGTACTTCTCGAGACCTGGCACCCCACACTTGAAAAAGCTCTACAGACGGATCTCCAGGAGCTAGGGAATTCCGTGACAGACGGACAGAGACACACACAGACAGACAGAGCGCAAATATGATGTAACCTCTGTTTCGTGCAGCCAGAAATCCACGTGCACACACGTGGCTAAATTCTCGATGAAAAGATGACATCACGTATGCTTAAAGATGTTCTTGAATCGATGCCACGTCAATGCCACGTCAATTTCTGCAATTGCACAACTTCTGGTCTTCTGAAGGCGAGGTTACTCTCAGCTCAACTGGCACGCATTCGCGTACATCACCGGGACTCTTGGTAGGAAAATTGATGTTATCCTAGTGCACCGTTTGAAACTCCGTAAATATTTGGTGGCGCCCACTAGTAGCATTTGGCCCATTCCTCGCCAACCTTTGTCCACTTCTCCCAGCATCTAGGCTCTCCTTCAACCTCTGTGATGTCAAGTTACAAACTCCGCCTACTTCAACGCACGCTCCATCCACCAAAAGCGGTTGACCTCACTTTCGTTGACAGACTCAATCCACTTTTTTCCGGTCTCCTGGACTTCTCGGAATTTAGTCATGAGTTTTGGCAAACTTCACCCCATGCCCTCCGCCCCCACAACTACAGTGACCCCTCTCTCCGTTACAATTTAATCGACTTTTCCCGGTCTCCAAAACTTCTTGAAGGCGAGTTATGAATTTTCGTCGCAAACTCTGCCCAATTTGGTCATGGTCCCCACCAATGGTAGCTGGCTTCCACTCCTCCACCCACCTCTATCCTCCTTTTCCCCAGCCTCCGGAGCTTTCTCGGAATTGAGTCATGAATTTTCGTCGCGAACTCCGCCCACTTCGGTGCATGCTAATCCGGCCAATAATATTTAATCCCATCCCGTTCGTCAGTCCTTATCCACACTTTTTCCCGTCGCCGGAACTTCTAGGAACAGTATTATAAGAGTGGTAGCAAACTACGCCCACTTCATAGCGTGACACGCCCAGCGTTTGCACCTCCCTCCTCCTCTGACCTCTTTACACGTTTTTTTGGTCTCTAATTCATTTCGGAGCCGATTTATGAGCTTTTGTAGGAAACGTCGTTTTACTCAAAAGCACGCCTATCGGCCCACAGTCTAGCCCTCCTGCCACTCATTTTTGCTGGGACACTCCGGCATTGCTCCCTAAGCAAACACATTCTGCTCCGCGCTGTGAGCTTCTTCCAACCGAATTATGGATTTTTCATAACGCTCTCGCTCTTTCTAGAGAGGGCTCACGCTACCGAGGATGGGTCCACCCAGTTCGATCTCCCCGGCTTACCAACCCAAGCCTAGATCCCTTTTTGTCCCGGTCTCGAGGCTGTTTTGTGACTGAATTTGAAATCATGGTCCTCAGTACCACTCATTTCGACGCACGCCACGCCCACTGTGGGCGGGGCTCCGCTTAGGCTGATGTATGTTTTCTTACGTCTCGAGATATGGTACACCCATTCCACACTTGACCCAGTCTCTCCAGATGAATCATCAGAAAGTAAGAATTTTCGTGACAGACAGAAACCGTGACACAAAGACGACATAGCATATTGTATATCTCACAAGGGAGGTCGTTCAGGGCAAGATGGCCTTTTTCAAAACGGTTTTTTTTTTGCATGCTGGCTCTCACGTAGACTACACTGCTAAGTTTCATTTTCGCTGAACGGTTTCCTGGAGGTCAAAAGAGGGGCGAAAAAAAATTGATCAAGAATGGGCGGCTTTTACAGCTCCGCAGGACGTTTCTTTCTCGTACAGAAGATTAACTGCATATTGAACAACGGTGACAAAGATGATATCGAAATAAAGGTGAAATTACCAAAATGCAATACGCAGTGGTAGTGCTGGAACAATTAAAGATTTTCATCGTCGGCATTCGTTCATTCGCGCTGATCTGGTAGTCGACTGGGATGGACTTGCAGGGAGGGTCTTTGTGGATCGAACCCGCTCTGTCTCAGTCTTTGTGGATTCGAACCCGCTCTGTCTCAGAACTTTGCGTTTCGACCTTATCGAATCAGCCCCCAAATGGCGCCAAATTGCTCAGCGTCAAATTTAACGCTCTATTCATGATGAGGACCACCAACAGACCCTGCAAATGGGTTTACTATCGAAGAATGGCAGAATGGATGAGTAGCGCCAAACTGGCACCAAAAGCGCCAATGCAAACAAAAAACGCCATATTCGTGATCAAGCACCTCCCTATTTACCCCTGTGGACGAAATTTCGACGAAAATCGAAATTTGACGCTATCTTTGAAAAAGGAGGTGACCATTGGCCAGTCCTCGTCGCACGTCGGCGGGAGACTTGAAGACAAGCGCTGCGCCTCAAGCGGAGCACCCTGATGATTCACGAAATCCAATGCTCGGTTTCATAGAGAGGTCTACCACGACATCCCTGTCCCTTGAATCAAACCTAGATATGAGATGAAGTCTCCTACGAGTGGAACAGCCGAGGATCCAATATACCAAGTATTGATGAAGGGAAAAAATTGTCGAATTCAACTCATGCGGGTGCTGGTTCCCTTCACCTGCCACTGGCTGCCTGCCACTATTTATTCTGTAGTGAAATTTCTTATAATTGGAGAAGATAGAGAAACCATTTCAATCGCTGGCTGTACGCCATGGACACCGACGACCTGGCAATGGCCAACTTTTCGGAACTGCGCGCGATTCTCAGTTTTTTTCTAAAACTTCTACTTTGAAGACTGTCCAATGCTCTGATCACGAGTATGACATACGTTTTTCCAGACGGCCCAGCTTACGCCTATTCGGCACCATTTGACACCCTTCTGGTTTGCAACTTTTTCCGCCATACTCCCGTTGAAATATGAGTCTAATAATTACTGGTGGTCATGATAGATATGATACTTAGTTTTTGTCCTGGTGGTATTTTGAGAAAATTCGGAAGCTCCAACTAAAATGCAAAAACATTTGTCCTCGGGAGGATTGATCCTTGACCACTTCCTCACCACATTTTGGCCTTCTCAGGGCGTTCAGCGAAAACGGACCTTTGATTCTGTAGTCCACGCATGAAATCCTATAACGTGCAAAAAACCGTTTTGAAAACGGCCGCCTGCCCAACGACCTACTTTTATTATAGTCCGGGATTTTTTTAAATTTTTTTTTTTTTTTTTTTTTTTTTTTTTTTTTTTTTTTTTTTTTTTTTTTTTTTTTTTTTTTTTTTTTTTTTTTTTTTTTTTTTTTTTTTTTTTTTCGCATCGAAAACATAAAGAACGTCGACACAAGTATCAAAAACCTTTCTAGCTTTTCACAATGGCCGGTGAGAAAATGAATTGCGTTTCTGCTTTTTCACCACATGCAGCAGTCATACTTGATTGGATTCTCTATTCAGTAGCTGAGAGCTCTTTTGACATGAGCGTCATATTTGCCTTCGAAGAAATTTACAAATTATTGAACTAAATTATTTAGATTGGTATCCATTGTAATGAAACCCTCATCATTGAGCTGAGTGGGTTACTATCAGTAATTAGAATCACTAAAAATTGCAAATGTGGTCAACTTCAAGAAGTATTTCTGCGCTTCCTGACTATGGCCCATTTATGTTGTTCTTTGGTATTCTGCTGCTTTTGAAGGAGGATTACATAAGGAGGTCCAAGAAAAGGTTAGTTACGAACAGCGAACCACGTGCGATCGACACGCATTCGCATTGGGTATCTGATGTTCCTTAAAGTTATTTGCTTATACCTGCACCACTGCACACCTCAACATTGACTATAGTGGGCTGCCTTCGTGAACTCCGCTTTCAAGCCCTTGCCCAGCGAACAAACGCCACTTTTCCTGGCGAATGATTACCCAGGCTGCCCCTCCCATGCAGATTAGTGAAAATAGTGCTCCGTTCAAATATGCATTACGAAGCCTAAATAAAATATGAGTTTGCCGGTCTCCAAAATGTTTGAAACCAGGAAGCTGATATGGAAAACTGATTCTCGCCAACTAGTAACAGCTTGTTCGGTTTGTGTCGAAATTGCGAATACATTAGAGGGATGCTCACGTTCCACGTATGGGTGACTCGCTGCACTTAAACCACCTTCAGCATAGCACTTGCCTAAATGAATTTTATATCACTTACTCGCAGATCCTTGCTTTGTTGCTCTTGACGCTGTAGATCCATCAGTGTAGCCTATATTCTCTTTTTCTAATTTCGGCATCCGTTCATGTCGCCGCTGCACTGGTGGTGCGACTGGGATGGACTTGCAGGAGGGTTTTGTGACCCTCTCTGTCTCAGAACTTTTGCGTTTTCGATTGTCACCTCCAAATGAGCGCCAAATTGCTTCAGCGTCAAATTTAACGCTATATTCATGATGAGGACCACCAGCAGACCCTGCAAATGGGTTTACTATCGAAAATGGCAGAATGGATGAGTAGCGCCAAACTGGCACCAAAAGCGCCAACGCAAACAAAAAACGCCATATTCGTGATCAGCACCCCGATTTACCCCTATAGGACGACTTTCGACGAAAATCGAAATTTTGACTATCTTCGAAAAAGAAGTGACCATGGGCCAGACGTCGTAATGCACGCCGGCGTGCGACTTGAAGACGAGCGCTGCGCCTCAAGCGGAGCACCCTGATGATTCACGAAATCTAATGCTCGGTTTCATAGAGAAGTCTACCACGACATCCCTGTCCTTGAATCAAACCAGATATGAGATGAAGTCCACGAGTGGAACAGCCGAGGATCCAATATACGAAGTATTGATGAA
>MU907301.1:0-10772 GCA_036418205.1 Ostertagia ostertagi | reverse complement strand
CATTGAGTGCATGGCGCAATCCAGTGTAGTGCCGCTAGAAAACTTTAGGACGGATTCTTATAGATCTCGACGAGCTGAGTTCAAGGCTGTTTTTTTCAGATTTTGAAAATCTTAATTTTAAACCGATTTATAACGAAAAAACGAAAAAAACGCGAAATCGTCTTTGGCGCCAATTGGCGCCAAATGACACCAGCATCAAAAATGAATGTCATATTCGTAATCAGGGCATCGAATTACCCCAATAGGCAAAGTTTCGACGAAAAATGAAACTTTGAGATTTTGGGGCAGTAAAGTGGAATAGTGCCCAATCGGCAATAGGGGAAGGCTGAAAACGGTGAAAAACCAAAGTTTCAACTGGGAGGAGTAATGCATATCATTCGATAGCATTTTTCACGGGGAATCTAACGGGGCACATTTCAGGTCTGCGAGTTCATCTGGAAATGCAAAAAATCTGATCTTTCCACAAGGGCATGACGAGGAGGCATGTTCACGGCCACAGCACGGAGGGAGCGGTCATCTGCAAGCAAGTGTGTGATCTTATTCCTACACACAAGTAAGCGTACTCTACAACTGTGAAGAAATTTCCCCGCTACCCCCTCAGATTTCGGAAAAACCTTCGCTCAAACATTGGAAAATTTCACCAAATAGGCTAACTGTCCTGCTGAAAATGATCTATGATTTCCATTTGAACACGAGAGGAGGAGATGTTGAGCGCAGTCATGTACATGTTAAGTCATTTAACGCGCCGCTATGGAATAGGGACCATGAAATCTGGAAAAAAAGCAATCGATCCATTCACAATACAATGGACGATGTTGAATACGCGGCGCGTTCTGGAGCAACTGCTGAGACCCATCTCTCTGAAGAACGATCATGATGCATAAGCGGGATTATATGCGCACCACATTCAAACAATTTTTTCTCGAGCCAAAGCTCGAGTGCATGGCGCAATCTGAAGTAGGGCTTTTTAAAGTTTAAAAGCATATTCTTATAGAACTCGACGAGCTGAGTTCAACGCTTTTTTCAGATTTTGAAAATCTTAATTTTGAAGCGAGTTATAACGAAAAAACGAAAAAAAACGCGAAATCGCGTTTTTCGCGTGTTTTTGACGTTTTTTACGGCGAGTACCGTATTAACGTATTTCGGAATGAAACGGTCTCACGATCAGACAAATGAAATTAGATTTTGAATAGAAGTGAGACAGGAATTATGAGACTACCCAAAATCCTTGCAGATACAACTTATGAAAGCTTTTGAAAGTCCATAAAGTATGAAAGTGTTTCTTCGCAAGGAACAGGGCCACATGTGCACCTGCGCTGCGAAGGCACCTCCAGTGTTGCTACGGAAGCTGTCGCAAAAACGAAACTAGCGAAAGAAAGGAACTGCGCAAATAAAGCTGTTCATTCGGTTACAGTGTTTATGAAATGTGTTTGCTGCCATGCAGTTGTTCTCAACAGCTCACTATCATACAACACCTTTCAATCTGTTCTGCAACTTTGACTGGAGGTCGTATGCATGGCCTATACCAAGGCGATTTGAACGGTAACGATTGCCTTTTTTTCTTAATGCTTACGTTGGTAAAACGCATTCTAGACACATTCCGAGAGCTGCCAACGAGTTAAGTTGCAAGGTGGAGAAATGAGCGGCCCTCTAGGTGGGCGGAATCCGTTCTGGATAGATACTCCCAAAATTCTCCACAACTGGAAAATATAGAAGAAAGCTAAACAAATTTTCAATAAGCGCAGACCTTCCGCTTTTCAGTCCTTCTTCTTTTTTCAAGATTTTCCATAATTGAAGAGATTTTGCCCTCCAAAAGCTCGCACGAAAATATCAGCCGACGCTGACTCGACAAAATTTGAAATACCCTACTTCTACGAAAACAAGGCTTTCAGAGCAATCTCAACAGCGCCTGATAGTATCAAACCTAGTTCTATCTACCCGTGCTAGACATTGCTCCGAAGGTTGTGAAGTGAGAGAATGGAACCGTCTCATCGAGAGTTTCGATGGTTTGAAGCGAGGTTTCAGCAAATCTTTCTCAGTGATCGACCGCTGCGCTGCTTGAACGGCCCTGATGTATACACTCGGCATTCCTTTTGCAGTGGATCGCTGCGATTTATTTATTTCATTTTGTGTTTAGTGTTATCATGGTCATCATTTCTTCGTTCCGGTCATCTCATCCTAACGATCGCACAGGATACTTCTTCATCTTTCCAGGCCAACCAAGCCACCATCCTTCCGGTACTATTCAACTTCGGGAGAATGAAAGACTTGATGGGTCTGAACGGCACCCGATCCAAGATTTTATCTACGACCGCGCGCGTATAACTCAAGTAAAGCTTTTCCTGCATGCACACAATTTGCCGCTTTCTGAAACTTGACTCCTTCGCACTAACGCGTAATATCTGATGAAAGTATCGAAACGTTTTCATTAGAATCCACATTGAGGGGGTCGTTTAAGACGTCGGATTTCAGGGGGTCATGCTGGTGTGCCAACGTCTTCGACACGATTTTCACCCTGATTCAAATGTGTAGTCTTCGACACGATCTCACCCTGATTCAAATGTGTAGTTGCATATCACCAGCGCTGTTCTGTTTATCTAAATGTGTTCAAGATCACATTGAGGTGTCCCCAACCCGATTTTCGTCGGTGTGGGTGAAAAGAGCCCATATATAATTAGTATGGAACTTTGTATCCTTTGTTTCTCCTTTTGTGTTTTTTCCATCGCACGACGAAGAGGACAGAGCAGAACCGTATTTTAATTTAGTAATTGATAACAGCACTTACAACAGTTGCTTGTGTTTCCACTTGGGCAAGATTGAATGATACTGGACGGCAGGTTTCTAGATGATCATCAATATTAATTGGTTCCTTCGACTCATCTGTAAAAAACCTGCGTTTGCCGAAATCTTGCCTGGAACTCTGTTTGGTTGACTAGTTGTTCTCGACATGACTATCAGACAGGGTCAACCGTCACGTTGGACCGATTTCAGGATTTTTACGACCCCCCCTCTTCGAGAGTCTCCATACGACCCCCCCCTTATTATGTACGGTACACTGTAAGGAAAAGCTAACACTAGGGGAAGTAAGTGCAATATACAAATACCAGTTTAGCTCCGCACGCAACCGCGCGCATCAAATGGTGGGCTTTAGTGAAACTGGACAACTTCCAGAATATTAGGTCACGTGACTGAGAAACTAACAGTAAAATGTTTTGGAAGATGTGTCACATGAAGTTCAAAGGTTGTCCATTTCGCTGAAGATTGTCGCGTAATGCGCGCAGTAGCATGCGGAATGGAAATGTTACTTATCATGACTTCGTAAACATTTAGCATTGATATCGAGCTCGGGCGATTTAGCGGTTTATAGAATTTCCACAATTGAAGAATCGGTGTGTAAGTGAAATATAACCAATCAATCAGCATCTAACCGAGCTATGATGGAAATTGGAAATATGATTTTATTCGCTATTAGTCCAGGTCCAGATAGTTGAGCAGCTCAACTTTCTTTGCTTCTTTGGATGAAAGGATAGGAATGGAACATATTCACTTGCTAGGGGCCTGGTTTAGTTTGACTGAGTGCACGCTCAATTTCGCTACTTTTATCAGTACAGTTGCCGCTCATACCACTTTCTGTCACCCACATTCAATCCTCGCCACCTTGTTCCCGTCCCATTCCTTACACCACATGTGAAAGCCAAGGTTTCAATGTCACCGCGAGGGCAGCAACGAAACTGGTGGTATCCATACTTTTACGCCCCTTATCAGTTCTTATCAGTTGCTACCACATTCGTTCACTCAACTTCTTGGTCCCCGCCTCACCCCACATATCATATATGAGTGCAAACTCTCCACCATCAACGCGAACGGTGTAACGAAATTGGTGACATCAACATTTCGACGTCCGTTATCAGCTCCTATCAGTAGCTATCACTTCCCGCCACCCACTATCAGTGTTCACGCCGGCCCCCTACATATCCTAGAAGTTTGAGCGCTCTGGGTCCAAAGGGAGCGAAGTTATGAATTTCCGGTCAGACACACACACACAACCGCTTAGCCGATTATATATAGTAGGATCTAAGACACTTGGCTTGAATTCAAACACAGTAGCAGGACGAACTCTAGTTTCCTGATATCTATTAATTTACTTATGCATAACATCGCAAAACGGATTGCCTTTATTAGGTGCTGAACAGTACTGCCCATTAGTTTGAATGGCGCTTTGCCTGCCTTTCATGACTTGGCGTTCAGAATCACAAAAATTTCCATCGATATGCAAACGCATCAAAAGGGGAATATTCACAATGATTTCAAGTTGCAAACGAATGCATGGCGCATCTCAGAGCGTGAGAGTATACAGCAGAAGTGTCCGACCGGAGCACGGTAGCGTTGCGTTCGCATTGGCGCGCGCAATCTTCCCCCTCGGCGCAGCGCGGGTCGCGAGAAACAGACTATTGACTTTCAAATAAGCGTAATTTTGTTCAATATCAATATTTTTCAAATTGCTAAGCGGATTTGTAATCTACTTAACTGCTTGTTTCAGAGGATCACATCTATTATGCCTTATCTTCAAAAGTACGTCGGTTATGGGGTAGAAAACAAAGAATTTACAGAAATGTGCACTTCTTCATTTGAAAGGTTGTAACTTTCTTCAAAGAAGGAACTATGAGGAGCGGTAAGAAAATTTGGAAAGGTCAGACTGTTTTCTTTCTAAAAAAAGCTCTAGCTTTTGCAAAATCTCTTTCCTCCGAAAAATCGCCCCGTTGGACCGTTTTTTTTTCGCAAGACCAGGTTTTTTGGCTTTCAATTACTATAACTTTCTTCAAATTCCACCTTTTGCAATTATTGTCCCCCTGGGTTGAAGAAGAAAGTTAGAGCTTTCCAACGTGTACTTGAACTTCTTCAAAGTTGACGGAGTCAAAAAATCGCCCCGTTGGACCGTTTTGGGAAATCGTGGACCGATTTTTTGGAGAGCGCAGGTTTTTTGGCTTCAAATTGTTATAACTTTCTTCAGATTGAACTTTTTGCAGTTCTTATCCCCTGAATTGAAGCAGAAGGTTAGAGCTTTCCATTGAATACTTGAGCTCCTTCTAAAGTCGAAGGAGTCAAAGAATCGCTCCGTTGGACCGTTCTTTTTTCACGAATTTTCGGAGCTACTCTCCTGAAAACGCAGGTTTTCAACACTTAAACACTGATAACTGTCTTCAAACTCAATTTTATCGGGAATAATGATACCGTGACATCGCACGAGCTTTGTGCTTCATTAGAGATGCTGAACCTTTTCTAAAGAAGTTGCCGACAGGCAAATATTTTTGTTCCCAAACTTTTCTTGTAGCACTTTAGAAGTCAATCTACCATAGTGGTTACTCTTTTACTAACTTATGTCCAGTTTGAAGGCATTGGTTCACCTCTAGAATTATATTTGTGTACGTGAGCATGGATACTTTCGCAGTAGACTCTTCTGCTCTGGTGTGCGCCATGCCCTCGCTTGTGCTCAATATTTGAAGAAACACTCTGAAGTTTTACCTCTCACCTACTGCCGCGGGAACTAAGTCTTGATTCTAATCGTTCGATGGTCCCAGCAAGAGCCAACAACTGCGATCTTCATCACAACGCCCATTAAGTTCCTTATAGCGAAAACCACCTCTCGTCACCTACACCCAAAAACCTCTTCGTACTGCAACGTTGACTCCTGCGAATACGACCCCCCTCCCTCTAGCGCAGCCAAATACGACCCCCCCCCCCCGTTGGACTTTGTCCAACGGACGGTTGACCCGCTATCAGACCGGGTATACATACCTGTAGAGTCAGTTTAGCTCTGCACGCACCTGTGCGCATCACGTAGTGGGATTCAGATTGAGCAGAATATTAGGTCACGAGAATAGTGAGATGTTTTAGAAGGTGGGTCAGATGAAGTCCAGGGTAGTCCAATTCCACTGAAGAGCGCATGTGCGCGTTGTAGCATGCGGAGTGAAATTCGTACTCATCATGATTTCTCAAAGATTTAGCACTGACGACGAGCTCGGTTAGAATTTCCACTATAAGCATGACTATGGGAGTGAGATCCAATTAATCAGCATCTAATACAGCTCTGATGAAAATTCGTCATTTGTCCAAGTGCAGCTAGTTGAGTGGCTCAAGTTTCTTTGCTTCTTTTAGTGAGTTAATAATGGAACATAACTGCAGGCTAGGGAATTGGTTTAGGCTGAAACTACAAGGAAAGGATCCCACCTCGACATGGCCTTTCAGGATGGGATGCATATTTCTGTACTAATCTTGGGACGCTGAATTCGAATCTGCCCTCCAAATCTGCTAAACGATTCTCTGAACGAAGTTGCGAAATCGTTTATCGGCGGAGAGTGCGTTCATGAGTCACTGGAGCCGCAACGGGGATGTGCTTCGGTGGCGCAGTTGGTAAGCGGATGGACTTGGGGACTCGAGATGGAGGTTTCGAATCCTTGATGAGTACGCTAGTTTTGCCTTTTATCCTTTCGGCTCCTAAACTTTTGCAAAACGGTTCTAGACCCCTTTTTGACTAGTAGCACGCCTTTTCGACCGCGAACACGTGCTGAAAACAGGGTTTTGAGCACAAATTTCATTTCAACCACCAATGCTCAAGGAATGACCAGGAGAGGATTGTACGCAACCTCCATCGCTCGATTTCGCATTTCGACACCTTTCGGCAATCGTATTTGACAACATGTTTGGCCAGCAGAGGATTTCAAAACCTTTGGATGCCCATGTGCCACCCCAAAGAAGAAGCAGCGCAACAGTCATCTTCTCAACATACTCCCCATCCCCAAAGGTGGTGCTGTCTCATTTGGTGAAGGAATTTGGTTCCTGTGACATTACGCGAGCACTATTTCGGAAAGAGCGAAAGCTGATAGAGGGTTTTTCCTCGATATTGCGTGACGCTATATATGACAACCTTCTTATCGACATCGAGGAAGACAATTTCGTGGAGAACGACCACACTGACCCCCTCTGGTCACCTGAAGACGACAGTTTCGGCACAACCAAACCGATTTCAGTAATACTCGCATTGAATAAAGTCTTCAGTTCCTTTACATAAACGGAAGATGCTTGCGGTTCCCATTGAAACGGAATTTTCCGTGGAGACCCTGTTTTCAGCACGTGTTCGCGGTCGAAAAGGCGTGCTACTAGTCAAAAAGGGGTCTAGAACCGTTTTGCAAAAGTTTAGGAGCCGAAAGGATAAAAGGCAAAACTAGCGTACTCATCAAGGATTCGAACCTCCATCTCGAGTCCCCAAGTCCATCCGCTTACCAACTGCGCCACCGAAGCACATCCCCGTTGCGGCTCCAGTGACTCATGAACGCACTCTCCGCCGATAAACGATTTCGCAACTTCGTTCAGAGAATCGTTTAGCAGATTTGGAGGGCAGATTCGAATTCAGCGTCCCAAGATTGGTACAGAAATATGCATCCCATCCTGAAAGGCCATGTCGAGGTGGGATCCTTTCCTTGTGAGTGAACAGTCTAGTTTGTCACTTCGTTTACCAGCACAGTTGCTGCTCATTACCACTTCCTGTAACCTACCATTGACACTTCGCCAACTTGATCGTTTGCCAGTGATAATTGCAACTAAGTTGGAAACATTTGCACAGACACTCCTAATCATTCCTTATCGTTTATTGTCAGTTCACACTGCTCACCTTCGGTGTCTAGGTCCCACTACCCTCGCAAATGGTAGAAGTCTGCGAAAACTACAACAAAATTAGTGGTACTCGAATTCCTAACTTTCTTATCAACCGTTATCGTTTGTTATCACTTTTGACAATTACCACCTGTGTTTCCATCCGATTCCCTATAGCGCATGTAAAAGCCAAGGTTCTACTGCCACCGCAAAGGATGTAACAATTGGCGACATCAACATTTTGACGCCCTTTATCAAATCTCGTCAGATGTTACTACTTTCTTTCACTTTCTTTCACTTACATTCTTGGCCCCTGCCTCACCCCGCATCACATTAATGAGTGTCTACGTTATAGTACTGTCAATGCGAAGGCCATGTCGAAACTGATGGTGTCGGCTCGCGATAACCCGTTATCAGCTCTAATCGTTTTCTATCACTTCCTTCGTTCACGATTCAGGTCCCCATCCTAACCCACATAATACTCGTGGTTGCAAACAACTCACTGCCAAGACTGTCGTGGCATTTCGAAACCGTTGACAAAATGTTAAAATCCATTTCCTCCGATTCAGAATTCTGATTATAATGATGGCAGGTTATTGGAAACAAGTTTGGTCCTCTGTGAACCGCCGGGTCCTCCTTCCCTGCGTAAAGCTCAGGTCTTTCAATGGTCTATGCTACCATCAAACCTGTGACACCAACATCTCGTGGAGGTGACCTGTATGCAACAAAAAAGTGTTTCATTTGATAGAGGGCATCGCCTCAACCATAGCATGACCGTAGACTTTCCGCCTCCCCCCGCTATCCTTCCTTCCTCCTCCACTTCCCTACAGCTGCCATTGAAGCACCATGTGGAATGACCAAATGTGTATGTAAGTGTCAACTGTGCGCGTCAATCGTAAATGCAACCCCCTGATTTTTTCAGTTTTCTGACTTATTTGGAAATTTCGTAAATCGGCATAGCAACCATCGTTTTCGGCGAAAACTAAGAATGGTGTTGTTTGATTTTGGTTAACGCGTGGATTTGAATTGCTCTGTTCTTTTGAAGAAAATGGGCCGCGTCAATTGCTTATGCCATCCTAAAGTTTCTTCAGAATTTCTCATGTCTCTAACGCTATTCAGCTACGGTGTGCATGTAATACAAATGAGGAAATCCTCGACTTATGCAATGCACACAAATGGTGGAGCATTTATAACTAATTAGTTCGGAATATTAGCCCTAATACTGGACGGTAGCAGCATGAAAACGCTTTATCAGAGAAAGTGCTGTGTGCTCACTCTTGCGATCGCTCCTGCTGCTTATTGTAGAACTCATCGAGGAGTGTATCCAGGCAAAACTGGGGAAATTTAAGTGCTCAAGGAGCTCTTAAATTCTCATTTTCCCGCTTCGAATCCGTGGTCAACTTTATTTGTGATCTCGGCTCCCGCGAAGCAGCGTCAATCCTATGTTGTTACTTGTAACAACGGGGGGTTGTACCTGGTTGAGTTTATAGGGGGGGGTGTATACGATTCAGTCGCGTGAAAGCACATGTGAGGTTGTGGTGAAAGTGGAGTTTAGTAAGTTTTTACTGTTTCAGAGTAGCTATATACTAGGGACGATGATGGTGGGTCAAGGTGTCGAAAAGGGGGTCGTATCAAGTCCACCTTGGGGGGGGGGTGGAGGGTCGTAAAATTTTTGAAAAAGTAACAACGATAGGACTGACCTGCCGCGAGCTCGTAAGCGTTACTCAATTTTTATCTCAAAAAGTAGTTGCTCGCATTTGTTGTGTATTTAAAGGCAAAATTCGCGCTAAGACCAACCTAATGAGCCATTGGAGTGGCTAGAAGTGTTGAATACCCTTCTCCGGCGTCCGTACCACCTTCCTTGATCGAAATGCGTCCCGAAAACGCTAACGCCAAGGAATTATAACAGACTCCGCCAAAGATAACAGGATCCGCCCACCGCCGCCGCGACGCAAGCGAAACCGCGGGCTTCGTCCACATTGTAGCTTGGCGTGTCGTAGGCCCTTAATCCCAATCAATGATTTGTATTTTTTCATAAACTTGATTTTCTGCCGTCATCGATTGGTGACCTGGATTTAGCGTTGCTGGCTTAGTGCCAGCACTGGCGGACAACTCGTACGGCGACGTCACCCTTGCCGCCCTGGCTTGAAATCCACTGAAGAGGATGGGGGTCCTATTCTGGGCTTACTACACTGTTTTTCCTGCTCTCTTTTTGCATGACTATTCAACTGCCACTCATTAGTTCATAGGTGGTCAGAAAACTCTCAAGTTCAATCACAAGTTTTGCCTTTAATCCCGCTTATGCGAGCTGACCGCTACACAGAAAGAAGGGTCTCAAAACTTACCCCAGAATGCGCCACGTACTCAATCTCATCCACTACATTGTGAGATTAGATGAATGTTATTTTCCGAATTCTTAGATCTTCATTTCGTTTTTAAGCGCTTACTGGCTTTACGTGTTCCCTCTGCTCTCAATATCCCATCCTCTGTATTTCAGTGGTATCCTTGAACAAAAGCTGGAAAGCTGTGAAGGCAGCGACGAATTTCCTTCACTGGCGTAGACTACGGTCACTTGTCTGTAGGAATTACATGGAAACCTTGGTGGCAGGTGAGCGTTCCTTCCGTGGTGTGACCCCAAACATCACACCTCGTCATGCCCTTGCGAAATGATCAGATTTTTTTTGGTTTTCCAGATGAACATAGAAGACTGAGATGTGCACCATTCAATTCCCCATAAAAAATACTGTCGAACGGTATACAACTCACTTTCTGGAGAACATCTAGTTTACCTGCCACTAGATCCATTTTGTGACATTTCCCAATTTTCGAAGGGATGTTTTGAGGAAATTCGAGAAGGGAGGGACGAACTCTCTTCCTATCGTAGAGTAAGTTTACTTGTATGTTGGAAAAAGATGATACACTCGGGCTTGAGCGAGTGTTTCTTCCCTGGTGTGGCCTCAAACATCGCTCTCCGTCATGCCCTGAAATAAAAACCAGATTTTTTGGTCTTCCAGGTGGCTCTACGGAGCTGTGGTGTACACCATTCGATTCTCCATGCAAAATGCTATCGAACGATATACATCTCAGTTCCCACTTGAAACTTTCGTTTTTCATCGCTTTTT
>MU907296.1:0-11801 GCA_036418205.1 Ostertagia ostertagi | reverse complement strand
ATGTTTGAACGGAGGAAGGAGTTGTGGAAGTCCTCTCTCTACTGTTTGCCCACTATCCTTATTGAAAGTGTCCACGAGTGCTCGCACTCTTTATACAGGCATCTGTAGGCAGGCGTTGATGTAGTGATAATGACAAAATTCTCCAACTTCTCTCTTCTTGTAACCTCGGCATGTCAGTTGTAAGTTTGATAAATTTCTTGTGCCTTACGAGGTTGTTCGGTGGAACATTTATTTTAATGGCCTAACGTTTCGACTGAATCGTCATCTTCAGAGTTATAACTGACTAGCGCTCTGTGTGGCAGCGGACCTTTCCGCTCAAAGGGTGGAACCGACGGCCTCTGAAGACGACGATTCAGTCGAAACGTTAGGCCATTAATAAATGTTCCACCGAACAACCTCGTAAGGCACAAGAAATTTATCAAAAAATAATGACAACAGTTTTCCAGCTATTTTGAACAAAGAGCAATCTCAAAACAGCCCGCTAAAGATCTCCTGGCCTTGAGCTCGGCCCACTACCACTGCGCATTTATTTTCGGTTTATAACTTCATTTGGAGAATCGCTCAGGAAAATGGGAAGCACTTCTGGGTGTTTCATGCAAAGTTCTCAGGGCATCAAGAACACAACGCCATACAGCTCATTTCATATGGCCGTACTGACTTGGATCAACTTCTCTGGTCACCTAATTTGCAGCAAATCAAGGATCGAGTGTCAAACCACTCAGGAGAACCATGCATTCGAGTTAATTCAGAAGAATATAGGCGCTGTAAAGGATAGTGATCCATGTGATATATGTATTACAGGTTCAGTTGGGAGCAGGGTCAACCGTATATGCTGGTACAAATACTCACGAGGGGGTCCATAACTAGTCCACAAGCTGGAAGTGGGTCGTAACCGCGATGATCAGCAAGGGAAATCGAATCAATTTTGAAAGGCATCGACGAATTAGAAAGCACAGCGCAAGCGCGGCGACACCATGGCGTGATGGTTTGAGTAAGGCTTATCAAGCTCAAGTTATCAGTAACAAGTGTTCCAAAAGGATTCCGATGTTTCTGGTGTGAATGAAACGGAGAAAATTGCAGTAGTATGAAGAATGGACTTTTCGAAAAAAAAGAAAAATTTCTCAGAAGAAATTTTTTTGGAACGGATCTTCTACAATAGGCTTGAGTGAATTTTTGAAGCGCATACTCCACTCGTCGATTTCTAACGGCTTTCACGGAGGCGACACCGAAATTGTTCTGGAAGGGAGCCACACCATTAAAAATACTTGAAAATTTTCACCGCTACATGAAATTTTTTTTCGAAATACCCTCCAAAGAAATCCCGATTTTCGAATCGATAATTTTTCAAAAAAGTTTCTATGCCTTTAGAAGGCATGAAATAAAAGTTTGTCTTACAGGCATAACTTCCCAAATCAATGATTAAAGGATGTTGTGGCTGATACATTGAAAACTCGCATCCTGCACACAAATGTTTCAACGCTGCTCATTTTCTAATGAGACAAAACCTGCAAGGAAAGATTTGGCGAAACCTTTTTGAGAGAGATTCGAATTTAAATTCTCGCCCAATATCATACCAACGTGGCACAACCTCAAATTTGAGAGAATTCGTAGCACTCGAGGAGGGCTACGAATTCCTCTCAAATTGATATTTTATTTGATGAGGCAGGAACACCGGCAAAAATGGGCAAAACTCTCACACCCGAACTTTCTTCACCGTCCATATGTGATGTTGATGATTCTATACACACACTTTACAGAAGGGGGGGGGGTCGCATCAAGAATCCCGGAAAAAAAAGGGGGCAATCAATTTCCAAAAAGTACATACTGTCCGCCACCGATAGGCTGAACACTGTTGGAACTTTAATCGCCGAAGGCATTATATAAAACAAATCACATATAATACTATAGGCGTAACGCGTTTTCCAATCTGACTCAACACAACCGTTGGCGTCGCAATAGGCTCCCGGAGGGGCAGCCTGTACCTGCGTCAGATTCACGAAACACGAGAAGTTTTGGACTAAGACTTTGAGCAAAGAGGGGATCCGAGTCGGCGTATGCAGTGCTCATTCGCTTTGGAATATCCGCCCATCTACGCTTGAGGCCCAGACTGCCCCCGACCCATTGGCTCCGGAGGCACATTGCGCCTTAGGTTGTTGCATACAAATGTCGCAAAGATTTTACTTTCTCCCCACTGGCTGCTTTTGAATTTCCAGAGGTATTAGTATGTATATTCGTGAGATAAGTTAATTTAGTGTACTAGATGATATTTTTTACTTTTCTACTTTACTTTTTTACTTTTTTTTCCTTTCGAACAGTGACTAAACGAAATTCGTGATTGTGCACGTGAATGTTCACGACATCTTGAGGAGAACAGTGCAACTCACACGGACACACCCGACTTTCGCAAACAAACCAAACGCAAACGGTCACCACAAACATCAGCCATGGTCCAGCAAGCCATAAATTTCGCGATTAGAAACCATGGCTACACCGACGCCATTGCTTCTCCCGGTGTAAAATCACCAGTAGACTGCGCAACTGACCGAAGCTTTTTACCTTCTTTGCTAGACCGCTTTCGCCCCTACTCCGTTTTAATATCAGCCGAAAGGCGCGGCAAATTCAGCTTTCCGTGAAACTTTGGGTTAAAAGCGGATGTATCGATACGGTTGCAAACGCTGATTACAAATATGGAAACTGAAATTGCAAAATGAACATGCTGAGGAACTTGTGAACAGTCAAAATTGGCTGAAAGTAAAGCGTTACGGATTAACAGTGCTATCCTTCGGGCTCACAAAGTCGCGTGAGAGTCGAGTGTACCTGCTCTCGGAATTGCCTTTCTCAACGGAAACAAAACTATGACCTCTCAGCGTTCAAGGGCGAGGGCAAGTCCCCACTACTCCGCGGCGACTCGGTTTAAGCCAGTGCGTCCAGACAATTCCTATGCGACCTTCAACCTTCAGATAACTTCTGACTGCTCCACTTATTTTTCTTTGCCAGTTTCATTTTGTACAGTTTTTCCCCTTTCCCCAACTATTGTCTCGGGTTAGCAAGAATCTATCACCTATGCCGGGTCTCATTTTCGAGTTTTGTGGGGAGTGCACTGACCCTTCCCCTGTAAGTGCTATAAGTGCTGCTTATCCGAGTCAAGCGTTTTGTTGTGAAGAAGAAACGATTTTGAGGCAACAAAAATTCTTTCTGGAAGTCCCAAGTCTGACTGCGCACCCTGCTACAATTATCTGTAGAGATGAACGGGTTCGGAATAGGAAAACGTCTCACAGTAAGGGTAACATCCTCTCGGTTCTCGAGTGCCGGAATTTTCAAATAAATTTTATGTGTATCCGAAAGTGACATTAATTTGCAACAACCTAAAACATCTTATAAGATTCAAATCTGTCATAGTCCTCTTTGCGATAATGCATTACTTGAGAATTAATTTGAGAAGACGGAATACGAGGAGAAGAAAAAATTTTAAACCTCGCGGCTTCCTATGACATTCCCTTACCCAAAGTTTAATAGGATGAATAATGAGTTAGAAGAAAAAATGGATGATCTTCATGTATAAGCAGGATTTCCTATTACAATCCAGTAGCAGCACCTGCTCATACACCAAAGATTACAGAGTTGTACAACATTAGGTAGACAACAAGAACAATGTGGGTTACAAGAGTCGTCTCTGCGGACAGAACGCGGATCGAGTACTCCCAGTTCATTAGGCACCGCGAAAATGCCGTCGTTGATTTTTGCTCTGCCAACCCGTACAACGAAACGCAGAGAGAAATCTGGAGACGGCAGACTTGTTTGATTGTTTGAATCCAATTCTGGCGTATTGCGATCTAAAGTCAATTATAATTAGTTAGGGCTGAGAGCTTCTCGCTACAATAAAGTGTAAAGTAGTCGCCGCGGAAAAACTAACAAGCCACTATTGATTGAGACCTCGGTCGAACCTCATCAAGGAATTGCTATGGTTGTAGCCTACAGTTACAGCGGCCTTGAGATACGCCTCTAGCTCGATTATTGTGGGACGTTTGTGTGCTTTCTTTCTCGAATGATATCAAGCTCAAGGTTAGGATTTTTCAGAATGCGCCACACCTTTTACATCGATCCAGTATTGCAGTTGCGCATGATGAACATACATACAATGATTTTTAGAGGCTCAGAATACTCTGGCAGGAGATTGACCGGTAATGACGAATTGTGGTTGAGGAGGGATTCGATCCTGCGTGATTTTGAGGCCATGCATCGAGAAGCGATACGCGCATCTTGCATTTATCCTCATTTAACCATTCATTGTCAGAGGCTGAAAACGTAAAATATCTGTAGAGCAAAACTGAGGCATTTTTTTTGTCTTCTGCAAAAATTTACGAAAAAAATTCATGCTCGGAACTCTACCTTCACTCTTTAATAGTAAGCCAGTGGTGTCGAAAAATGTGAGAATTTCTGGTGACTTGAAAGCATTGGGTTGTCTCATAATTCCTGTCTCAATTTCGACACTTTTGTTTATCCAAGTTTTATCTCTTCTAGGAAACAACTGATCAATAACATAACCACCATCATGGTCACTGATATGCGTGCATTTGCTAGTGAGCGTTTGGAAGCTTCCAGCCCAGAATGAAGGAAGCTGGGGTTGGAAGAAGTCGTTTTTGGATTGGTCGTAATCTTTAACTTTTTTTCTCTGGCAGATGCTGATTCAGGGCGCAGTCCAACAGAGCGATGCCAATGCTATATGGTGGATGAGGTATCGTGGCCCTGGCTATCTCCCTCAGAACGTGGTGAGTTGGCATTGCAATGTGAGGTCTGGCGTACATTCGGAGAAAGGAGAATCTGAGACGTTTCTGACGATTCCCTCGCAACCCCGAAGCCAGCCTAGAGGGCTATTCCGCGCTGACTTTAGCAATGCTTGTCTTCATACATTGAAGTGGTTCCCAAACCAGGCCACCTAGCGAATCCAACAAAACGAGAGCGATATTCTCAGAAAACGGAGTTCGGGCTTTGGTTGAGCTGGTGCTTCCTGGCTGCGAGGCAGCCATCAGACCGAGGCAGCCATAAGACGTGCCGCATGTTGTTGTCGCAGTGGACTCTTGACTCATTTCCACTGGTGACCGATTAGGGAAGGCTCTGCTTTTGCCGTCCAGAATGGATTTTCCCCAGATGGTCAGGCGTGCTTCCCGCTCATGGTCGGCCGGACCATAAGGTTTCCATCAAAACTTCACTCTGCAGCAGTCCTTGCCATACTGATGGCGTGTGCTGGTGCATCGGCTGCGCTCAGGTATCTGCTACAATACCCTGGTAGCAACGTGCGGAGGCACTCCCAATTTAGGGTGCAAGGGGCGCTCATCAAAAATGACCGCAGGCCCAGTATGAGGTTGAAGTTCATAGCTCGTTTCGTCTTTGCCGTTGCGATTGGACCACTAGCTCAGTACCCTATCAGTAGCAGAGACTGGGTCAAACACAGCGCTGGTCTTCTCTGTTGTCCTCCTTGCTACAGAGTTCATTTGAGGATCGTAAAGCATAATCATTCATTATAGTCACT
Source organism: Ostertagia ostertagi (assembly GCA_036418205.1). Taxonomy (NCBI): domain Eukaryota; kingdom Metazoa; phylum Nematoda; class Chromadorea; order Rhabditida; family Trichostrongylidae; genus Ostertagia; species Ostertagia ostertagi. Next base: position 6,271 of record MU907296.1, on the reverse strand, counting down.
GACCTATTTTTATTCCTAGTTGATTAACCCATTACGGGCTTCGCGTTTCCGAAACCATACTGTTAAAGCTCTTGAAGCGCACTTCAACATACTAACGTATTTCGAAGTGGAACGGTCTTAGACGGAAGAAATTTGAAATTGAATAGAAATGAGACAGGAATTATACAACCCAAACTTTAGCGGGATCCTCTTGCAAAGGGTGAAGTCTCGTCGTTAGACAATCTGTTGCTGGGGATACACCACACATTCTGTTTTCCAATTATAATTGTAGCCGAAATCGAAGGCGCAGTAGTTCTATAATGACTGGTCAGCGTAACAGTGAGAAGTTCGTGCACCACCTGAAAATTTCCCAAAATCTCACCAATATAGATGTTTCGAAAAATGTCTTCAATGTGACAATGTATCATATATAAATGCGGAATTGCTTATGAACATCAATTTCCTATTTAAGATCCTAGGATTTTTTTCCAATAATTTTTGTCTAAAAGGCCACTCTGCCGACGTCCCAAAATTATACGTCCACCTCACGTTTATCGACTACTTTTCACTTTTGTTCCACGAAACTTTTTCATTGTAGTAACACTTCACTTCTTAAGGGGACTGCATAATAAAAACGGCTGTTGGATTTTGAAGAAGGTTAGGTTGTCGCAAAAATTGTGGAACAACGCATTCACGCCAGATTTGGACCAAATTCACGCCAAGCTAAAGAACTTCTTCAGGGTTTTCACATGATATGGAGTTCAGAAGAGCTTTAAGGGTCTCTCATTACTTTTCGAACGAAATCAAGGCCGTGTCACAAAAGAAACATCCACTTTCATCCAACGGTGCTCTGTCATCGAATCTTCTTCAGAACTTAATGCCTCAACCAACTTTTGTTTCATGCGTGTAAAGGAATCCCAAGATCATTCTTGATTAGAAAATGTGAAAAGACATTCATTTGTGGCAAGGAATCGTGGCGAAAACTGGGCTGATTTTTGCATGAAGGTGCAGCCGAGCCGACTGAAGTAAGGTTCCTTCTGCTCGATATGTTTTAGCATTTGTTTGTTTTTCTTCTCACGTTTACCTTTCCCACAGTGGCTTTTTTCTCAGTAAAGCACTACTAGAAGAAAGAAAATGGTGAAAAAGAGACAAAGAAGCACTTATGCATGGCAAGCAAAAACGAACCTTGCCTCGGTCGGCTCGGCTGCACCTTCATGCAAAGAATCAGCCCAGTTTTCGCCACGATTCCTTGCCACAAATGAATGCCTTTCACATTTACTAATCAAGAATGATCTTGGGATTCCTTTACATGCATGAAACAAAAGTTGGTTGAGGCATTAAGTTCTCAAGAAGATTCGATGACAGAGCACCGTTGGATGAAAGTGGATGTTTCTTTTGTGACACGGCCTTGTTTCGTTCGAAAAGTGATGAGAGACCCTTAAAGCTCTTCTGAACTCCATATCATGTAAAATCCCTGAAGAAGTTCTTTAGCTTGGCGTGAATTTGGTCCAAATCTGGCGTGAATGCGTTGTTCCACAATTTTTGCGACAACCTAACCTTCTTCAAAATCCAACAGCCGTTTTTATTATGCAGTCCCTTAAGAAGTGAAGTGTTACCACAATGAAAAAGTTTCGTGGAACAGAAGTGAAAAGTAATCGATAAACGTGAGGTGGACGTATAATTTTGGGACGTCGGCAGAGTGGCCTTTTACACAAAAATTATTGGAAAAAATTCCTAGTGATCTTAAATAGAAATTGGCACTATTCAACTATTACGACCCCAAAAACTCAAAATTTTATTTTCGTCGAAACTTCGCCTATAGGGGTAATTCGGTGCCCTGATCACGAAAATGAGGTTCATTTTTGGCGCTGGCGCCATTTGGCGCCAATTGGCGCCAATTTGCGCGCCAAGGGTGTTTTCACCAAATTCGCTGTAAACTTGCACATAGGGGTTATTTGGGGTCCTGATCACGAATATAACATTCATTTTTCCCTCCAGCGCCTGTGCGCGCCTGTTTTCCGCTCGTCTGCGCCCTCTCACTGATCACCTCGCGATCGGGACTAAGCCTTTGAGGAGGAGAGTGCTCCGAAGTGAATAACACTTATCCTGTGATCTTATACGCTTTAACGTTTGCCACATGTTGACTGGTTCACCCACCCGAGTCCTCCCTCCTTCTAGGCTCAGTCCTAGGTATTATGTACAAGTGAGAGGACCCAGGAGAAATGAAATATGTGCGTGCAGTGAACGGTGGAAATGCTTCAAACGAATGAATACATCCGTAATCAGGACCCTAAATAACCCCTATGTGCAAGTTTACAGCGAATTTGGTGAAAACACCCTTGGCGCCAAAATTGGCGCCAAATGGCGCCAGCGCCAAAAATGAACCTCATTTTCGTGATCAGGGCACCGAATTACCCCTATAGGCGAAGTTTCGACGAAAAATAAAATTTTGAGTTTTTGGGGTCGTAATAGTTGAATAGTGCCGAAATAAATTGAACTCGCACGATAACTCCTCTGTTGTGCCGGCTCTCGTGACGAAAGCGGAAAGGGCACCGAACGTTACCGAGATACGAACTTCCTGACGGATCTTGGCTGTGACTCAGAAGCAAGTTAAGAAATACCACATACACGATGACGAAAATTCAGTCGATCCGTCGATCGCCTTATGCTGTATCATCATTAATCTATCAACAGTTTTATCATTGATGACACGTATAGTTTCCCGGCTCCGGAACTGAATGCAAACAGTTAAAGAGTGTTGAAAAATTTCAAATAAACCAGATAAAACTAGGCTGTTTCTTAGAAAACCGTATGCGCCAGGGCGCCGTGGGTGCCGCCACGCGACCGCAATGTCTTTAACACATTGAAGCCCCGCGTGCATCGCCGGGTATGCACGTGGAAACTCCCACATCTGACATTTGTGCATCGCCGGGTATGCACATCTGTATTTTGCTCCCCCATGAACCTTTCCTAATACTTCTTTGACTAATTGACTTCCGTTAGTCTCATTAATCCGTAGAACGTGTGGCATGTCGACAACTTCAATTTCAACACAAACAATCAGATTCTAATACGCCTACCTACTGAACAAGTTATCATCAATTACGAAATTTGCATGCAGTTTGCGCTTCAGACTTCGAATTTCTTTGGCAATCAAAAAACCGACAAATACATAAGGAGACTGCTTAATAACATTCAGGAATTTCGACTTTTTGTACTGATTTTCTTACAGTCTCTCTTAACACACTGTTTAATACTTGTTTTTGCAGCAGTTACCAATCAAAACAAGACGGTAATTCACTGCTCAAGCTTTGCCTCGCGTGAATGAACCATAATATCGATAACCGGCTCACACATTATCCGTGCGACAAGCTAATGGTAAAGTCCCACCCCCACTGAGACTGAGTGGATGGAATGGCGCACAGCCGTATCGTACTTTGTAGCGTTCTTGTCCGGTAAAAGCAAGAACTGCGCTCTCGAGTCCCGGGGCGGAAGTTTTCTTCACAACCAGCATTTTTGTGAAATCGTTCAATACACCGTGACTAAAGAACCCAAAGTGCCCAAGCCCTTGGTGGGACGGCGCTCTATAAGAAGTGGTGGATTTCGTACCCTTGGTGGGACGGCGCTCTCCTTGAGCAACGGGAACGCCCTGGTAAGGCTATCCCGTGGGACGAAAATACCACGACCACTTCTTATAACTGCCTTAGTCCCCTGCAGGCTGTCCCTGCCCAGTCCGGTAGCGCTGGATCAGCAAACAGCCGAAGGCGAGGAAATCTCAGGGCCGTAGGCTACCAAAGGAGACGGACAAGAGCGAGCCAACTGATTGCCTGTACCTACAACTGCCGTAGCATCAGTTCGGCCGCTCAGCTTTCTACACTTATCGATGAAGCTCGACGGATCAAATACCATATAATCGGCCTCAGTGAAACAAAGCGGAAGGAGCCCTTGTCCTGCACGTGGACCGATGGGACGTCAGTATTCCTAGGAGCCCGCAAGTCTAACTCAACATCAGGAGGCGTTGGCTTCATAGTGTCACCGGAGTTTTCCAAACATGTGCGAAGTGTAACGTTCCATAGTCATCGGCTCGCCGTGCTAACCGCTTCGCTCTCGAGGGACATACAGATAGCGGTGGTGCAAGTCTATGCGCCTATAGCAGACAGTGATGAAGAGGAGCACGATGACTTCTATGAGCAACTGGAAGAACTCATTCGCAGTCAACGCAACTACGTCGTGATAATGGGTGACTTCAACGCTCGTGTTGGATCAAGGAGAGCCGGGGAGGTCTTCATCGGTCCACATTCAGCCGAAGATCGTAACGAAGCTGGGCAGAGACTAGCGAATTTTTGCGAACTCCATCATTTCTATCACGGCAATAGTCAGTTCATCAAATCGCCGAAAAGAAGATGGACTCACGTAACCCCGAATGGGCAGCATTGTCATGAGTTGGATCACATCTTATGCAACCGTAGAATCATGACAGATGTTGCAGTGGTGCCTTCGTTCAACACGGGTAGCGATCACCGTCTACTCCGAGGACGATTCCATTTCGACCGCAGCCTAGTGCGCCTGATGCGCATACGCTCAAGACATTCCACACCTACCGTGCTAGACGTAGACGCTGTCTCAAGGCTTGCAAGCGAAGAACACTTTGAAATGGTTGGTGACGTCAACACCGATTACGATAGCCTCGTGCAAGCGGTAACAAGACTTGGAGAAAGCTGTCGCCGTACTGCTCCGAATCATAATGCTCGTCGTATCACTGCAGCTACTCGCGCTCTTCTCGAGAAACGCAGGCACATGGACAGACAAAGAAACCACTTGGAGTACACTCTACTCAGCCGGTTGTGTAGAAAACGGATTGCTGAAGACCATGCCAACTTCATAAGGTCAAGACTCCTAGACGAGGCGGAAAACAGACGGAGCCTGAAGAGAACCAGAAAAGGGATTGCCGAACACCGCTTGAGGATTCCGTGCCTCAAGGCTCCAGACGGATCCCGTTGCTCATCGATACAAGAAATGGAGCAAATTCTGGCAACATACTACACAGCTCTGTTCAAGTCAGACATCCCCGTCATTCGAATGGATGCGCCGAGCACCGATGAAGTTTTGCCCTTTCTCACATCGGAAGTGCGCCATGCGGTTGAAACGATGCCCCAAAACAAGGCGCCTGGAAGAGACGGCATCACTATAGAACTTCTTCGAGCATGCGGTCTGCCTTTATATCGAGCCCTTGCTAAGAGGTTTACGCGTTATGTAGCTGAATGTGCTGTTCCCAAGGCGTGGAAGCAGAGTACAACGACGACGTGTTTCCTCGTTCCAACGAAAGGGCGCCTACAAGAAGACCTGCGCAAACTATCGTCACCAGTCACTCTTCGGCCCTGCCGGCTATTCTACAAAGTGTTTACGCGTTGCATATTGGCGCGTATCCGACGAACATTGGAAGAGGCTCAGCCAGTAGAGCAGGCAGGCTTTCGCCGCAATTTTAGCACGCTCGACCATATTATGACCTGTCGACGCCTTATCGAAGCATCGCGCGAGCATCAACTGCCTCTGGTGATGACATTCATTGACTACAAGAAGGCGTTTGATTCAGTGGAACCAACGAAGGTATGGAGGGCGCTGGAAGACCAAGGCGTCGAAAAGGTGTACGTGGATGTGCTGCGTGAATGCTACACGGAATGTTCAACAGTGTTTCGCCCTTTCTACAATGACGTTGTTGTTGCAGTTGAGAAAGGCGTGCGACAAGGTGATCCAATATCACCTAACCTCTTCGCTGCCTGTCTGGAATCCGTGATACGCCGCTGCAACTGGAGCAGCCAAGGAATCAACGTCGAACGGCAATCCAACCTCCGATTTGCCGATGACGACGTCGTCTTGATTACGGATTCGCCAGAGCATGCATCTGAGATGCTAAATCTTCTGGACGAGGAAGGAAGTCATTGCGGTCTCGTTATCAACACCTCCAAAACGAAGGTCATGCGGAATGCATTCTCAGCTAGCGCCCCTGTACTCTTAAAAGGAAGTCCAATCGAAGACGTTGAGGAGTACATATACCTTGGGAGCCAGCTGAACATGAAGAACGATCTTTCCGGAGAGCTAGCGAGACGTCGTAAGGCTGGATGGGCCGCCTTTATAACTCCGTATAAGCCCAGTATATCTTCTCTTTAAAATTCTCGATGAGGACTCTTCTAATATAAGATTTATTGGTTAGCTTTCGCTGTAATAACAGCTTCTTCAGACCTACAACAAACATCAGGTATATTACAATACGTCGAATATAAGAAACATCAAC
>MU907295.1:0-10020 GCA_036418205.1 Ostertagia ostertagi | reverse complement strand
ACCGTCGAAAAGGAATACTCTCTTTTTTTTGGGACGGTTTACTGTGTAATTAAAGGGGCGTATGCACGGAACCCACAATCGTGTTCGCTTCCGCTGAACGGTTTCAGTAGTGACGGAGAAAGCCCCGCCCTCATTACCACAGAAAATGCGCTTTCAGATTAGCGCCAAATGGTGCTAAATGGCGGATACGGAGCTCGTGCTCACGATTACGACCATATTAGAACCATTCTTGAGGTGCCAACACCAAAATGCAAATTTCGCGACCACCGAGGAGCGAGCCATAGAAATTCCTTTCATGTTTTTCAGCGCACTCAATTCTTCAAGCGACAGCAAAACACGTTTTTGGATTCCACGCATGCGTCCCCACAATATTCACAAAAGCTTTCTGGAAAAGGTTGCCCTTAAAGGAATCCTCCACGGAAAAAGCTCCGCCCTCATTACCACAGAAAACGATACCTTAAAGGAATCTTCCACGGAAAGAGTGATCATTTTGTCTTGTGTGTAGGATTAGTATTATCGAAACTAACGCTTATGTTCCGTTCTTTTTGCTATGCTCATGAGGCTAGGGGCCTAAGGGTATCGTTTTTCTGTGGTAATGGAGGCGGAGCTTTTTCCGTGAAGATTCCTTTAACACCCATCCTTGCTGAAAACAAGCGAGAATGAATTACTAGTATTATTGAAATCTAAGCGAAAAAAGCAGTACTCGAATCATCAAAGGATGCTTGGCGAACAACAGAGATGGGTTGTGTGAAATTTCGTTTGGCAAGCGTGTTCGCCATTGATTGCTCTTGAGAGAATTCGGCACGGTTTCATGCAACTATTTCACCGGTTTAGTTTCATGCAACGCAGTTAAATACTGCGTCCTGTGCGCATAAGATAGGGAGCAGAGCTCCCCTACATGAGTATCACAATTCATTAGTGAAAAGTTCGTTACCTCTGGAAATCCATCATAAAGGGTAGGTATTTTCTTGGCTAGTTCAGCTCCTTCAGCCAAGTACAGATCAGGCCAAGTTAGCGAATCGCCAACAAGATAGCCTGGAAATGCCAAGTACAGATAAGGCCAAGTTAGCGAATCACCAAAAATATATCCTAGAAACTCGTTCATGAAAGAGCAAAGGAATGAAAGGCTGTTCGGAAAAAAAGAAAAAAACTATGCGCTTACCTATGCTTTTAGATTGATTAGGCCTTCAACACTCACTTCAACATCTACTAGGTAGCAAACTTACCGGCTTAGTGAGTGAGTGTGTCTCATTTCCGACACACGACGCAATTCAATCTTTCAACCAGCTAACTTGGTGGCTTCGCAAGTGAATCACCACATTTTCCGACCAACCAAGCCTTCCATCCCTCCGGGGTCGGTTAATTGGTACCAGACTTGTCTGGGAGGATAAAAACACTGACTTGTACATCGGCTGGCCCCCGCAAGTCATTGTATAGGCCACATCGCATTCAAACGCCACTACGAATGTACAAATGGAAGTAGAATGCGTGCCGCATCCCAAAAAGGGATTGATCAACGGCAAATGCTTTATCCTTTTATCCTTTATTTTTCATTTCGCATCGCTTATCAAAACTCGCCGCCTTTTGTATGTTAAAGATGGAACCGATAATCATAAAAAGGATTAGAGTAATTAGCATTTTCACTTCAATTTCGAAACGCGAAGGCAAACGTTCACTGCAACAATTAAACTCGAGATAATGGTAAATACCTCGACGTCGACCGACTTTGTTGAACGCGCCACGCTTTCGACTTGCAGCTAAGCCGTACTCTGACATTCGACCCAAAGAGCCAGTTAAGAGGGATAGCTGATGATCAGTTTGAATGTTATAAGTCAGCCCGTTTGTACCAGGGCTGATCCTATTTGAGGACCGAGACTTGACCTGCTCAACGCCCATTTTTGCGGAATTTTATCCCCCGAATCATAATCGTAAGTGGTAACACTTGCCGTGATCACGTAAACACTGAAAATGCATTTGAGGCAAATTTGACGGTAAATTGTTGACCGCTGGAAATGATAGTAGACGTGGACGTTGCAGTGGTGAAGAAAAGCTAAGAAGGGCGCCTCGGTTCGAGAAAAATGAACCACCCTTTTGCGTGCTGTTTATTGCCGCTTCGGCGAGTCAGCGACCAGAGCGAGCTAGTTTGCAAATGGTAATCCCAATAGCCGGTATCGCGCCTGCAGCATCATCCTCTGATTGTTACCGTATAACTGCGTTTTCAAGATCTTGCGTTGAGTAGACACTGTCTACACCTTTGATGTGTTGCACTTGACAGAAGTCGCGTGGATAAGCTATTTCCAACATAATTGCTGGGACACAGCTATGCACGCTGGAGACAGCTTGACCACGTGGCTTATATCGAGCACGATTGTCGCCACGTCAAATACGCAGACACGCTCAACTGCGACGGCTAGACTACGGCTGTAAAACACACACGGCCTAACTTGTTTAGCGAGATCCCTCACATTTATCGAGAAGGGACCTCGGAGCTGCCGCCTGAATGTGCATTTCTTAGGCCATAGTAAATTGTAGTACCCACCGGACTTTTGCTTTTTGAGAATTTTTCGTCATGAGGTCATGAACTCTTGTCCGGAGCTGGAAGACTTCTGTCTTTAGTCAACGTTTCTGGAATGCGATTTTCCTTTTCGATTAGCTTTTGACTAGTTTTGCTCTTCCCAAAGAGGTGGCAAGTATCCGTCTCTACTAACGACATCAGCCCTTATCAAAGCGCGCATGCACGACTCTGAGTGACGTGTCCTGACTTCAACCAAGGTAATCCTTGAACCTGGATTCACTCGAATCATATCCCACAATATCTTCATTCCATCCCAGGTAAGGTGTCCTTACCAGCGTAACCTCAATGAACGGGTAGTCGGGTCATCGTTGTTGGCTGAATTGTAGTTATAGTTTAACTCTTACCAAACTGTCTGCCAAATTACGAACAATGGCAAATGACTGTGGTAGTTGCTTTCCGTCGACCTCTAACACTGGCACCTGATTGAAGGGCATTTCTGAAAACGTTCTAATAAGACCCTGTTCAGGACCGCATTGCACACAAATGACATTACGTAAATTCGTGGCGGGGCAACGAACCGCTTTTATATTTTGGCCACTCCTCAATCGTTAAACGCTTGTCTTCGAAGTCTTGCCCAGCAATTACGAACAGCTTAACATAAAATATACCTTGAACTTCAAATATCCGTACAGCTTATTAAACCATGTGAAATCTAGGCCGTTCTGAACGTATGAAACGAGCCCTAGAAACGAATTACATAGATGCTCTCAAGTGATTTTGTTCCTCTTGCATGATAGTCTTGAGCTCTGTAGCCGATGAACTCGGAAATCAGTTTCCGCCTGAGTTTGGCTACTGAAGTACTTCTGCTCTGAATTCGTCGGGGCTCATCAAGAAGCGATGGTCCATAAGGGAGAGGTTTGGTAAATTATGGTGAGTGAGGCAGGACTAAGTGTCCCAACTTAACCGGGTTTTGGAACGTCAGTTGTGCGATGTGTGCCCGCGCTGTCGGGAGTCTCTCGCTTCCGACTAACCATGAGATTTTGAGCTCAGACTTGAGGCTTTTGGTATACTTGGTCCAATTTTCAAACTTACCCTTCTGCCGTGATTGTTTCACTGAGTTTCAAGGAGCTGTCGCGAATCAGGCCTGAAGCAGGTCGCCATATTCACATTGACGCGCTATTAGCATACATTTCATTCGGGAAGATGATGTCCCCTCAGTGCGGCCCCAATCACGGAGCCGATCCTATCCAGATTGTTGCAAAGGATCCAATTCTAGTCCTATCTTACAAACCCCTATGAAAGGTCATTCTTGTTGCGCAAAGGAGCGCCCACAACTGCCCGGGGAGACTCCACTTTTGCATGCAGGCTCAACCGTTGCGCAAAGAACAACGAAAAAGTCGTACTCGGCCAATGGAAAGGGAGAGGGTCGTAAGCTCAGGTATCATAAACAAAATTTGAGTGTCAAGGTAGGTTGTGTAGGGTGCTCAGGAGGACAGACTCTAACTACCTTTGCGCCCGACGCACCACCACATCACGATTGAATGGTGCATCCCAGAGTGGGATCCTACCAGAATTCGTTATGTCCCAGTGATCACATAAGTTAGCTTTCTCAGTAATATGTTTCTTTTAAAGAAATCAAAGTGGATGTAAGTGCAGCTAATTCGGTGGATTGACCTCCCAGAGTCCTAATAGAAATCTAGCAGGCGAAAGATTACCTTTTAAGGTAATCTAGCGTATGCTATAAAGTACAGATGGTTTTTACGGCTTTTCAATCTACCGGTCTGGTAGAAACTCATGGCCATTTGAAGGTTGAAATCTCACTTTTCAAGATAACGGCTTAAAAAAACCACAGAGGAAAAAGAAATGAAATAACGGAAGTGGTTCAAAAATTCTTTAATATTTTCTTGAAAGTGCTAATTTTCTGGTTTCTTAATTAGAGTTAGAGATCTGCAAGAAGGCAATAATGGGGTTTTGAACTTTCAACAATATAAAAACTCGCGTGTGCGCAAGAAATGGAAACGGGACGACTTTTTGAGAATTGAACATTTGCATAAGTCTAAAAGTTTTTTTTAGGAAGAACACAATTTGAAGTTTTCAAATTTTTTTAAATCTCATTTCATGCGACCGTTTTTGGGGAAAAGATATGACCTTTGAAAAAGAGGTTTGTATCGTAATTGTAATTACTGCAAAGGTTACAGTTATTCAAGTAAAGAAAAGGAGATTCAGAGTTCGAAAAAACCCGGTAGGTTTCTGTAAGTAGAAATCCCTGCGATTAAAAAATGCTTGATTTACGCAAAAATTTGGAAGTTACTTCTATTTAATGAGTAAATTATGATGTTGCCTAGATTCCCGTCCTCTAAGCGGAACAAAGAAACCCGGTAGGTTTCTGTAAGTAGAAATCCCTGCGATTAAAAAATGCTTGATTTACGCAAGAATTCGAAGTTACTTCTATTTAATGAGTAAATTATGATGTTGCCTAGATTCCACGTCCTCTGAGCGGAACAAAGCGCACGGATTTACCACTGTCCACCCCATGTCGGTGACAGCGGCCCATACACATCATCAACTGGTGGGCCTAAAAATTATGAAAGAAAAAAATAGCTAACCGGGAAGGGAAAAGCCGTGCTGGTGCCCCTTCAAAGGAGGGAGTCGTAAAAATTTCGAAAATGCGCAATGCATGCTTGATCCTGCTTGTGTGCACCATTTTTGGCAAATCCATTGGTCACATTTCTCGGCCTCCCAATTCTCAATACTGTACCTAGAATCTCTACTACTTTTCTCCTAACAGTACGTTTATTTTCTTCCATCAGCCCCTTTATTTTAGAGCGCATAATAATATAAGTGACATTTCTAATTTTGATGATCAAATTCGCCATGGCGAAGTGTTTGGTACCAGTGGTAACAGTTTTTTATTGCAGTACTTCCTTGACTACACACCAGTATTATGTTTTAATCTATACTTGCTGCATGTTCACCGAGCTGGACTTTGTAGAAATTTCAGTCAAATTTGCTGGTTTGGTGCTGGTCATTAAGCTAGAAATAGTGCCAAAATTTAAAAATGGTAACATTCAGACAACTTATGCGAGATATTTCCTTTCTAACCATATTTGAGAACACAATCCCTGCCAAGGAATTTGTTGCAAAATAGTCTGCACAGAAGAAATGACCACGGCATGGCAAGTGCAAAATTAGTTTGATTTCTGAATAACCTAATAATTGAGCCTAGATGGAGGAAATCGCCAATTTCTGGACATCATTTAGATCTTGACTTTCTGGTGGGATTTCTTTTGAAAACGTACTGAATTTTTCAGTGTCCTGGAATTAATTTTTGGAACGTCTCTGTGATTTTTCCCTGCGAGCATATATTTCGAAGTCACCAACCTGTCGAATAGTTTCTCCCGCTCTGCCGCGGCCGTTATATACAGGGGGGCCAAAAAAAAAAGACATTTTGCCCATGTCGCACTTCGGCCTTTTTTCTTCGCAGAGATTGCCGTCGTTGACGGAAGTTCCTCAGCAAAATATTCCCCTAAATGTCCCTCTATAAGTAGACGCAGGCCCTCCTTCACTGCCCTCACCGTCTTCAGAATATGACGTCATCTGTCATCGTCGTCAAGCTCCAGGCTCCAGGAGGCCTACCAGAACTGCTTCAGCCTGAAGCTCTCACATAATTTCGTGAATCGATTCAACGTTGGATAGATTCTTAGGGACCTTAGCTCCCACTATGCAAACCCCTTTGGAACCCGCCTTCCAGGGGAGGTCGTTATTTCACACGATCCTTCGAAGACCCCATTGAGCTCTACCAGCGCACCATGTTTACGAGGCAAATTTTTCTGGTGCCACCCACGTAGGTGGCCACTAAGAAGTTTTTCTTATAGAATGAAATGTGCTCTTCAATACCAAGCTGGGCTCATTCGGTTTGAATTGAGCAAAGTGTGATTAAATCCATCTGAGCGCGGAGACAAAATGTCTTTTTTTATTGGCCCCCCCCCCTGTAGTATCTGCTTATAATGGACCATTCTGGAAAATTACGTATTTTTCGACTTGATTAGTACTTTGAGGTGCTATCTACTAAAGTTCGGTATACAACGGGTAGCAACAAACAGGGATCGATCGTTAATGGGAATGTTCAGTGTCATAAATCCCGATTACGCTGTTGAGTCACCTCAATGGCAATACGAAGTTCAACACAATGGGGAGGCGGGAGGAGGAGAGGGAACAAACGCTCGCAAAAATTATACAACAGCTTCAGCTCTGTAAGGTCACGGGTGACGGTAGCGCCAGCTTCCAGAAGTGAATATTTCTGTAGGAAGGTGAGAATCCAACTGATGTAAGTAGTCGATGAAAACCAACATCATGCCTAAGACCCCAATCTTCTACTCCTTTTTTCATCATTGTTGCCTGCAGTCGATTTTGTTGATCTATTTCTATCTGCTACATAGCTTTTTTCAATAACTAGGAAACCGCTTTAGACGAAATGAATAACCAAATCTGGTTTAAATGCGAAAGGGTCCAGTCACTCAAAGGCACAGGCCTGAATTAGGTGCCACGACCCAGTCGCACTCTGAGTGAAGGTTACCTACATAATGACACAATTCACGACACGACCCGACCACAAGTGCGCAGTAAAGGCGCTAAGGCTCCACGTTGTTAGCGCTGCCATGCGCTGCCTACCACTGCTATCACTGTGGCATACGTGGCGTCTGCGTCCTCTCGCGTACAGTGTGCTCTCTCGCGTCTTCCCTCTCCTCTCAGCGCTATGTCTCTCCGTCATCCCACGTTTCCTCATTGGCCGTTCCATATCAATTTTTGAACAAATATAACATACCAATTCGACCGCGTGCCTTCAAGCTTCCCTTCCTATAATACATTTGGATCCTGATGAGATGCTGTCAATCTACAAGTGCCGTGACCTTTCCACCTTTCGTTAGAATTGCGCAGCATTTGGATTTTTGAAAAAAGCTAATATTTTGTCAAATATATTGCAATGCATGCTCTGCATTTGAGTGTTCATATACATACATGGGCGGAAGTGGTGTAGTGGCAAGTGGCGCGCTTACCACGCGAGCGGTCCGGGGATCAAATCCTGGGTCGTGAGTCGCCCGGGCCAACCAAGCCTTCCATCCCTCCGGGGTCGGTTAATTGGTACCAGACTTGTCTGGGAGGATAAAAACACTGACTTGTACATCGGCTGGCCCCGCAAGTCATTGTATAGGCCACATCGCATTCAAACGCCACTACGAATGTACAAATGGAAGTAGAATGCGTGCCGCATCCCAAAAAGGGATTGATCAACGGCAAATGCTTTATCCTTTTATTTATCCATTATGTATCGCTCCATAGGTACGAAAACGCTCGTGGGCCCTGTCATTGTGAAGTGATAATATTGAAGTGATTCGAGAATGTTCAAGGAATCATCATTCTGATTATGCTCCCGAAAACCCACTTAAGAGATCTAGCTTTTCTTGATACAATATAATTAAGATTTAATATCTCTGAATGTGGAACAACAGTTTGAGGCTCCAAAAATTTTATTTCAAAAAGCTCCAAAAGTCTGAATATCAAAAGCTTTTCAAAATAACTTGCAATATTTCGGTGCTTAGCACCTTCGTCAGGCCTGAAATAATACTTCTTTCTAGAGTCGGACAATATACGAAATATACAATTTGTCGTCGGGTAAGTTTGTATTTGACAGAGGCGAACGCGTGTGAGTTGGTCTTATATATTTCGTATATTGTCCGACTCTAGAAAGAAGTATTATTTCAGGCCTGACGAAGGTGCTAAGCACCGAAATATTGCAAGTTATTTTGAAAAGCTTTTGATATTAAGACTTTTGAAGCTTTTTGAAATAAAATTTTTGGAGCCTCAAACTGTTGTTCGACATTCAGAGATCTTTATGAGGCTTCGGGACAGCACTATTCTAAGATAAGATTTAATAGTAATAGGTCGAGTATTTGTCACAAAAACATATTTATATGACCTGTAAGCTCTTGCTTACATTCATATGTACATAAACTTGACAGGCGCTATCGCAAGATGCGTGGACATCCTCTAGAACGGAGCCTATGTAGAAAGGAGCGGGAACTTCGGGAAAACAAAAATTGCTTACGCACCGTGGACTCTGTCCTCCCCCGCCTGAAGCTTACGTACACCCGTTTTAGAACAAAATAGACGTTGTTTTTTCACACTGTTTTGAACGCATTGTCACTACAATGCTCCATATCTGGCGATAGCACCATTTGACATCAATTCCACAGTAGCGAAGGATTGGTAAGATGGTTCTAAGAAGATTTTAGTTCGAAAACAGTGGGCGAAAATAGTCCATAACTAAAAGAAATGGCGCGATGAAAAATTATATGCTTTGTGCACGTTTCGCCAGCGTTGCCTCTATTTGCTATGTTTTCTAATCGCCGTGTTACCAGTTTCCACGGGGCAAGCACCCACCTTCGACGGCCTGAACTATGGATCGAGGTGTGGTGAATTGATGGATGCGCAAGGCAAGTTTCAAGAGACCCGCTCCCACACCTCATAATAGAGCTGTAAAAGCTTGTGATTTTGAATTATGCTTTCGTTCAGTCTCGTTATGTTGTGCAGTAAATACCGTATCCAGAATGATTACTAGAAGTTGGGAGCGTTGCATGCAAAACAGTTATTGACAAAAACACTTTATTGAATAAACACAATCACATCACTCAAGCCAATCACGATTGGAGTAATAAAACCAGTTAAAAATGTGTTCTGATAGCGAGGTTTCTATCATCCATGAGATCCAGTTGACGTTTAGAATTTTGAGTCTGGGCGAGTCTCAATCCATTTCTTCAGTTTCGGGGTCGAGCGGACCTTTTCAGCGTGAGCTTTCATCTGAAAAAAAAGAACATGAGAGATGGGGAAAATTGCTCACCTACAACCTTCAACCTTAAAGTGGCGGCGACTGACAAAAGCAGCGAAACCTGCGACTACGCGGTACTAACGCTAAGGAGAATAAGAAAAAGAACCTTCAACCCTATCAAATCTGATATACTTTGTTGNTTTATACAGTTCATCAGTTACCCGATTATCAGTTACCCGATAATGAATGCAAGGACGAAAATCGCTGGAACGCACACACGCATTCACTCTGTTTCTCAACGCTCGACCTGGTCGTGGTTTGCAGACTCACCAGGAAGGTCTTTCAGGACATGGAGCCCTTTTTGAAAACGGTTTTTTGCATGATAAAGGGGCACATGCATGGAGTACAAAACTAGGCTCCATTTTTTCTGAGCGGCCCTCTGAATGCCAAAAAAGGAGTGAAAAAATTTCTTCAGAAATCGGAGTTTTCACACCTTCAACGTGGTTTATATCACTCGTTATGTTAAGTGGACGCACAATAGAAGGTTTTCTTCACCTGAACGTTGAAAACAGCGTGGAATAAAGCCAATACCAAAAATTGTATATAATAAGTGCTCAAAAGCACAAGGAAGTTTCATCTACTGTAGTTGACATTCCTTTATCAACGGTGTCGGATGGTC
>MU907289.1:0-11053 GCA_036418205.1 Ostertagia ostertagi | reverse complement strand
CCATTAAAAAGTCTCGAAAAATACAAAAAGGGTAAGAACACACGGGAATACGATCAATTCTCCATAGCAAATGTTTAAATGTGGACGAGTTCTCCTTTCAGACTTTGTACTTCACCATGCTTTTCATGGGTGGGTTTTATAGTTTGTGGGTTTTGCGAATATATACACTGCGTTTCATAATTATAGGTCCACCCTAAATTTTTGCTACCCCAAAGTTGCTGTGCATTTTTTGGAAATGCTGCTATCACCGTTAGATTCCTCATCACGGAAAACCTTCATAGTGTTTTTCTGACAAAGTTCCCCCTCAAGTAACCCAATTAACTTTTTTAGAACGAATTTTCACCGTTTCATGAATATCGGGCCACTCATAAAAAGTTTCCATTTCTCACGATCCGTGAAGGGAATCAGGGAAGCGGGGAAATATGTGGGCTCAGTCGACATCGAGTTTACCATACCTCGTGTTATTCGCCTCTCTTCCCAGTAACAAGCTCAAGCTAGAGCACTTACTGAAGTGGGATAGCTGAGGAGCAGAATTTCCTCCCATGTCGGCCGGCTCATACTGCATAAGCGACTATGTGCAAAATCCTGGTCAGTGCGGAGAGAAGAGTCGCTTAGGTAAATAAAGACTGCGTTTCCTTCAAAATTTAGGAGGAATTGGGTGTCTTCTCTCGAATTATACAAGGAGTCCGAACAAAGTCCGTACTGAAATGCGGCCTTCCGTGAGCAAAACCACCGTGTGGTGAGTAAGCCAGCAGAGCAATAACATCTTCAACGGATTGATGAAGAGCGTTCCAAGATTATTTGAGCGCTACAAGATCGCAAGTCTCCATTTCTCCGTGGAAAAGGGCTCAACTTAATGAGCGATGGTGTGGCTGTTAAGACCCTTCGCGATCTTGGACTCTACCTCCTTGTTTCGTTCTACAGGTGGTCTGAGATCGACGTGGAAAAGTTTATTCTAGGTGGATATGGCAGAAAAAGAGGGTACAGGATGATCGCGTGAAAATCGCAGATGGTTTCAATGTAACGTAATTTCGGCGGTGAATCCCTTATGGTTTGAGGCACCTTTGAACGACTGAGTAGCTAGAGCTCGCTTTTGTTTCCGTTCACAAAGATTCCACAGGGTATCGTGAAGTTCTTTCGAAGCGAGTCTTACCATTTTTTCAACAAGGATCCCCTCTATCCTTGATTTTCACACACGATAACGCGGCTGTCCATGCCGGTCCCTCCGCGCCAGATGGAATTGCAGGAAAAAATGTGGCAGTTATCTGGTGGCCACCATGTTATCTGAATTAGATTCCAATAGAGAATCATTGGGCCTTAATTGTTATAAAGTTCCACAGCAAAGTAAAGCAAAATGGAACAGCCGAAAAGCTGAAAAGGTCGATCATCGGCGCCCAGACGAATTTCGATCCTACTGTAATAGCTAATTTGGCTACCAGCATTTCAAAACGTATTATTGTGTTCCTTATGATTATTGGGGGGTCATCCCATTATTGAAAATTCGTGACGTTTTTTCGTTATAGTAAAATCTCTCGACAAGTGATGTGTAGTCATATTTGCGAAACGGTGAAAATACGTTCTAAGGAAGATATTTTAATAATTCTGAATCGAGATTTCTCCAGAAATCAAGTATCAAGGTTTTTCGTTATGGGGAAACTATTGGTAATAGCGGCATTTTCCAAAAATGCACAGCAACTTTGGAATAGCAAAAATTAGGGTGGACCTATATTTATGAAACGCAGTGTATAAGGCTGCCATAACGGTAGGAGGTCGGTCCAAGGGCGACCTCACATAGGGGCGACCTCATACGAAGAGAAATTCCCCCTTTTTAAATTTTGAACATATCGCCTTCTCATCCATTATTCCTTTTGTAATAGTCTGGCTACTATGAAAAAGAGAAACCTGTTTATATTATTGAACCACTCAAATTTAGTGATCGCTTTTGATTTACTTTGTTTTGTCAGGTTCTTTTTTTGCCAGCGTTTGCCATGCATTTATTATGAGAAGAATGGCGATTGAATTATGAGCAATAGCCTTGCTTTGGCAGTCTTTGAGGTCCGGGTTCTAGTTCCGGTTTTGATTATAAGTTCCTTGTTTGTCTTTTTGTCATGCCATAGTTGTTTCAACTTTCTACTTTCCAAAAACGAGCTCTGTTTACCGTGGGGGGGGATATGTATACCGCGGTGAATGCGGTCGCAAAATTAGCTCGGTTCTAATGGTCAAACACCAAACGCGCATTGTGATCAATGTATCAAGTAAAGAAACATTGCCCAAAAGGTTGAACGCGGAGTCACGATAAGACAGCCTACGAGAACTCATGGTAGAGGTGCTCAGAGTGATGCAGGGTTGAAGAAAAACCGAGAAAAAACTTGAAACAGGGATCCATTTTTTCACGATTTGCGTGTAGCCGTTCTTACCTTGTGAACCGCATCTACGCTAAAGCTATCTCTCTTGGGCGGCTAGTACCAGACGGCAAGGGGGGGGGGGGAGTAGGCAGCGGCGGTAGCAGCGCGGAGATGGCTATGCTATATTGCCGGGGCATACACTTCGCTGTGAATTGCGTGTCGGTCCGATGCTCCGATCTGTGGGGGGGGGGGTTCGCCCTTGTTCACTAGATAGATTTCCCATATGTAAGCAAAAATCAAAGACCATGAGACTGAAAGAAACGGCGAATAATTATTGCTCAACCTAATATTTGTCGCTTGCGCCAGAGGTTCCGGCAGCGGAAGAATGTGGTAGAGCTGGCACCTGTGGCGCGGGGGCCAGGTATGCTTGTGCCAGACGGATGTGATCTTCGTGTTCTGCGGGTTGATTTTCACCATGGGCAACTTTTTGGCCGATTAATTTTTCATATACAAATTTCAAGCAGAATTCGAGGAGTGAGGCAGTAAAAGGGAAATAATGCCGGACTTGATTCGCATTATGCAGCAGCTCCTCAGGATCAGGTTATGTACAGATCAAAGCCTCACAGCATTCTGGAGATGAATCGAGGGCCGGTTGACCGATGTCATTGGAACGTAATACCCCTATAATCTGATTTAGGTTCGGTCTGGAGTGCGGTAAACAGACCTGAGTTTAATGGCAGCCTCATTTATTATTGCCCACGGTTCGCAACGAGAGTCAAGTTGTGTAATTTTGAATTATTTAAGCCCACAGTTCTTGATCGATTGTCCCAGTGGGGTTGGTTGATGTCGAACACTTCATCATTTTCATTTTAAGCTTGGTGGAAACGCAGGAAACTGCTCATTTGTCAACTTTCCAGTCACAGCTGTGCAGAAGCTGTTCCTTTGGGACTGGAAGCTTCCTCTCCGTTCTAAAGTCGGGATTTATCTGTAGTTCACTTTGGCCTAATAGCGCTATCGAAACATTCAAAGTTTTGCTTTTTTCCTCTCTTTGTCCAACAACTTCTACGATCTGCTTCGCCGGTGCTAGAATTTAGTCATTTTTTGTTGGACTGGGCGGTTAGTAATGGTGATCTCTAAACCTTCTTTAAAGGAATCTTGCGCGGAAAAATCATGATTCTATTTCAGCCATAAATCACTGGCTTGAGACTCATTATCCACGATAATAGTGAAAAGAACTGAAGTATTGCTTTCGTTTTGATTAGAAATTCGAAAACTCGAAAAGGCTGCTACGCGTTCGAATTGCCCACGGACGTCTTTCACGAATGCTGGCGACGGGGATGCTCAAACTTGGTTCTTGGAGTGCATTCACTAGAAGCTCTTTCTGGCCTTCTGCTTCGTTGCATTCACATCTTACACTTCTACTCCATCCTATTCCATCGATCGATTTGTCTCCACTCTCCGAAATCGCGCGCTTTAACCCGATTCTCTCATTGCGTCGCCTGGTACGTAGCCGGCCAAACGCCGTCTTCTTTCCATGCCTCGCCTGGCTCTGCCTCCTGGTCCTTCGATGGTCCATAACGTGTAGTTTTTGTACGTTTGTTTCTCTTCAGAAACCGAATCTTCATGCGTGAAACTTTGTGTGCTATTTCCAGTGATCACAACTGACATATTCATGTTAGGAAAGAGTGCAAGAATTTTCCGCGCAAGATTCCTTTAAAGCAAAGAATCAAATTCGTTTTCATTATCTACTTACGAATCATTTTCTGTGACATCGTAGTTCCACAAAGAACTTTGCTGTGGGAGTATAATGTATGCTATACGAAGTTATTACGCTCATCTACCAAATAGAAATTCAAGCGCCTCTGCGTTATATGTGGCGTTCAGTACATGGCTTAATCCCGATGGACTGACCATCTCAACATTTCCTCTTCTTACTATGAGTGTTTCCGAGCCTTTCAGAGGTCAAATATATGCCGTCTCGCAGACGGAACCCTATCATACAGTTACGGTACTTACGAGCAGAATAGGCGTGCTTGTTCGTGTGTGTTATAGATTGCTACCAATCAATTAATGTTGGATTTGGCGTTCCAGTCCCTGTAGTATGTCGTATCGTGGCAGCGCTTAAAGGCAAACCCCGGGATCAGCCCGAACTTGTGCGAAGGATATCGGAGGGAAATTGTAAGGTCCCTACTACCTAGATCACTCCAGCTTCGCCGCAAAAGTTGCGCGGTTAGGGCGCTAATTCTTACATGCCTGCAACATCGATAAACCGTTTGCAACGCTTTCCACCCACCTCGATATCGGCGTGCTCTCTCGAACGGCGTGATCTCTCGCGTGTTTATATCTTCTTTGACCGCCCTGCCTCGCCATCGTTCCACATCCGACCTTTTTGAAGGTTTAAGGCCTTAATTTCAGCGATCCCAAAGAATTTCTCTAGCCTTCCTTTCCACTTTCAGGCCGTCCCGCAGCTCAGTCATTGCTACGAAGCGCTCTTATCACCTGGTTTTATCCAGGGGCTTGCCTTCGAGAGCAGCGCTATAGGACCGCCAGAAGAGTTCCCTTACATTAATTTTTACTTACTTTTGCTTCAGCAATCGGGAAATGTTTCTGTTTTTCCTGTTTCAAAGTCACTCAGATTAAAATTGAATCCTGAAACGAGATCCTCTTTAGACCTCACGTTTTTTTTTGTGAAACCCGTCCATCCATCGCTTTAATCCAGCTGCTCTCTCTCATCACTGTTTGTTCATGGAAAAGGTAGACTCGAACAGCAAAAACTTCTTTCAAAGTCTTCGCTCGCGTTCAAAAAATTTTGAGACTTTGCATGCCAATGCCTCATTATCTCCGAACAGTGCCTCTGCCAGTATCCCCAAAGGAAAAATGAGCTTGAGAACTGAATGCTCGACTGGCATGCGACCAATTCCGGGCTTAAAGCCTCGGGGAGCACTTTAAAGCAGTGAATAGAAAACCTATCATAGTTTTAATCAAGAAGCTCGTAGGGTTTCCTTGTTGCTAATCCAACTTCTTTAAGTTCAGTGATCACGATAGATGAAAGGCGATTCGGTTTTGTGAATTCATGACAAGTCATTGGTGGGAAGGCGTCAAGAGGGCTCCCAAACATGTCCGTAGCGCGCTAAGGGTTTTGATCTCCAGTGGCTTCCAATGACGTCATCGAAACCGCACCGCCCTCCAATCCTCGTGATAGCAGTCTCTAATGAATTTTCTGGCTAAATTTCCTTTTCCTTCAGCTGTATTCTCTGAACCACTGTGTATCATTGTAGGTTCAGCTCACCTGCTAGAAAGTAGTCTGGAGAGGGCGAGGGAGTGAGGGGGAGGGGGGTAGGCCTAGACTCGGTGCTTCAACCGGAATGAGCAAGCAACAGGTGTCTGTGTACATGAACTATATCTTTTAGCGGCGGTTTTCGGACCATTTTTTATTGAGGGGAACACAAAACACTCAAGTTTCCATTCGGAAAGGTTCAGATGTTGCTTTCGTTGAAACCTTGTATGGCCGAGGAAGTCATGCAAGCATTTCTGCGAATGCGAATGGAAGTCGGACGCGTGGCCCAGTCCTTCGTAATTTACAATTTATCGAAGCGGAGCATTTTTATTTTACATTTCTGCTCATTACGGCGTCTTGGATATCCTGCTTGATCCGTCGAATTTATTCTTACTTAAGGGCTTCAAATTTTTCATTTTCAAATCTGATTTTTAGAGGATGGACAATCATATTCACTAGTAAAATTTTGTTGTTCTACTTCATTTTCTTATGATGTTTTTTTCCAGTTGTGTTGTTACGTCTTGGCACAGTTTTGTTGTGTTTTTCCATGTACTTTTGTACATGCAAATAAATAAATAAGACCAGCCAATAGCTCTAAATTTCCAACAAATTGAAAATTCCTAACGGAGCAATCTGGAAACAATTTCTCTGAAATCTTCCACAGATTTCAGGTAGCTTCTTTCGAATTGCTTCTTGCGATTTTTGGAATTTCTTGGAATACTTGGAGTTTTTGTGTGCTTTCGAAATTCATTTATCAAGAATTTGGTGTTGGTGTTCCTTCAGTAATCTGGGGAAACGACACTTTTTTCATCATATTCGTGGGCATTTGTTATTTCAATGACGCTGAATTCATCTTGGAGAGCCTTCCCACTTGTTTTCGGGAGCTTGATTGGTCGGATCTGCGCCATTGCGCCATCTGGAGGCGATTGGAACGAAATGTCTGAACCCGCAGCAACACTCTAATTGAGCTCAGAAGATGATTATTCTATTGGCTAGAGCGAGACGAGTGCTCGTCTGACTACTCACCGCTTCGTGCCCCATTAAACATCGTGCCGCTTGAACAGCTAGCTAGAAAAGAGAATGCCTGAGCAGCAGTTGTTTTGCTGCATTGTTTCGGCGACACGCAGGCCAGGTTCATTCCCACATTTTCCTATTCGAGATCTTTTTTCTTTCATTTAATTCGATCCCCCTCTTTGATGTGTTAGGCTATGCTATGTTTACTGGACTCTTTCGTGGTAAGGAGGAAAGTGGAAAAATCATTTTCTTAACAAAAATCCTTGGAGGTGAAAATGATGGATTGGGAAGGATGGAGAGATTCATTTTTTGCACCGGAAATTGTCTTCCCGTGAGCGATCGATACGGCCGTTCGACTGATCCGGTGGTGGCTTGAGAGGTGTTCCTCGACTTGGTTGTTTTCGAGCTTTTCTCTTCGGCTAAATTCTCGCCATTTTGCTCTCTTAATGTCAGGGAACTCTATTTTTGAGTGTTCCGACACTACTAAGAAGTGTCTCTGAAAATTTACATGCAATATCCTAATTTTTTCTAGTCGAAATCGGACACTTGGTTGAGGTGGGAACTTATTGATGGTTTTTGTAAGTGGCATTCGGAACTTAATCAATTGGAAATTACGAGTTGAAGATTCATACTTGGAATTTCCGTGGAAATTATTCTTTTTCCGCTTCATGCTCTTTTTCGTTCATATTGAGAAACTTCCAACAGAGGAAACGAAAACATTATAAATATCAGTATGTTTCCACATGTCATAATTGACAGTTCAAAAATGGTGAATCATGCTAGTATACAGCTGTGGGCGGGGTCTTCCAAATGGGCGGGGTCTGCACACCAGCCATTTTGATTGCAGTAACTCATTCTTCTGAGAGTGCAAATTCATTGGAAATTTCAAATGCCTATACAAATTTCAAATGGAATTTGAATGCGAGGAGTATTTCAAAACATAATTTAACGGCGGAGGAAGCTTTACCCTTTACCATTTTCCTCTAACGATCAACAAAGATGGTTAAGGGAAAATCTGTTGTCGTGCATGTTGCACACATGCAAATGCTTGTGTGGTTCCTATCGGGAGTCGTGTACGTGGCGCATCCGAAGCCGTGAATTGTGACTTTAGTGTAGAGCATTCTTCCGCATTTCAGGAGTTGTTGTGAGAACTGTTTACTTCTTGAAATTTAGCGTATTCGCAAGACAAGGATGAGATCGCTCTGCGATTGCAACGCATTTAAAAGACTGGGAAATATTTTAGGTCAGTTCTAGGGGCTAGTGGTAAGCCTAGTGGGAGACGTGCGGGGAGTGGGGCTCCCCTAGCTTTCTTCTCTTTTCTTGACTCTAACCTTAGGAAATGCCCCTCCTGCAATAGCGCCTTACTAATAATTCCTCAACCTGTCATCCTTGAATATCGTGGCTGTCGTCCAAGTCACGAGAAAGATTTTATAGTAAATTGCTTTGCGATTGAATGAAAGTCAAATGCGCGATGCATTTTTAAAAAGATTTATCGACAGGAAAGCGTTTTCTCGTTAAATTTTCAATTTTTGTGCATTTGATAAGTGCCGTGTCTGCCACCTCCTGTCCGTAATTCATCTTTTGCACTTCTCCGCGGTTATGCTATACATATAAATCGACTTTGTGTCTGTTTCTAGCAGAGCTGTGTTCCTTCCATTGAGCTCGGTTGCCTGAGGCTATTCACCCCTCCCTCTTCCCTCTCGAGCCATCTCTCACCGTCTCGCTGACTGGCTCGCTTTCCAGCCAACAGAGAGCTTCAGCTTCAGCATGACAGCTCTTGAGATTTTCATTTCGTAGCTGACAAGTGATTTACTAGTGGCATCTAGATTACATACACATTGTTTACTCAACTAGATGGAAGCTTTATTTATGCTTCTCGAAAGTTGTCAACCCTTCGATCCTAGGCTGAAGAAATTGTCGTGAAATTGAATTTAACCCTCGCCTTGAGGTTCGATGATATTTTGCATTCTAGTACTTTGCTCTAATAATTGTTTTCGAAGAAGAAACGGGTATAATATAGCCTCAATTGCTTTGCCCCCACAAGCTCGGAGTGGGCTTGGGCTTAACCA
Organism: Ostertagia ostertagi; assembly: GCA_036418205.1. Classification (NCBI taxonomy): domain Eukaryota; kingdom Metazoa; phylum Nematoda; class Chromadorea; order Rhabditida; family Trichostrongylidae; genus Ostertagia; species Ostertagia ostertagi. The sequence goes on along the minus strand of MU907289.1, from coordinate 2,348 downwards.
ATACGACGATGCTCATTATTTTCTTCTTGGCGTCTCCCCGATTTCTACGCTCTGTCAGTTGTCATGATGTTAAATCAATTTTTCTGGCGTGGAAGGTAATAATATCAGTAAACCACGATGAAAGCTATAGTTCAATTTCGCTGAAGCTTGTTGTACCTACGCTCTTTTCTGTGAATACCAGCTATTCCTTGGCAACTTGATGACCCCCCAACGTACCGTTGCTTAGGGAATTATCATAACTGTTCCAGCCGCTTTTTTTCGCAGGATCCTGGAATTTTAAGTTTTTGGCGGCGTCTAGTAGCACCAGCTTCCTAGTTTTTTTGGACTACTTCGAAGAAATTTACAAATTTTTAAGTTATGTAGAAGAAGTTCATGATTTAGTACTAATTATATCTGCTTTTGATAGCAAAATGAATATATGCCAAGTATTTTTGAAATGATTGACACTTTACGTGATGGCTTGCTGAAACTTGTACACATAAATACCTTCTATGTACACAACACACAATGAAATGCGGATTGAAAAGCACTATTAGGAGGAGAAAGTTGTCTAAAGTAACTCTGCCACAGTAGTTGGAGAATATGCTGTTCGGTAATGCAGATCAGTCGACGGACTACTTGAACTCAGCCCTTTTAACCGCCTCTGTGCTCTTTCGCAGATCCCTCTTTTCTCAAGGCTTAGTCCTGAGGCATTCACCCGTTCTCTAATCGCATGTGCTCTATCCATCGTGGCAGGACCATTGAAGGAAAGATCAAGAAGTCCGTAAACCGAAGAAGACCTCTGGAATTTGACGGTGGCAATTGCTACCATCACGGGCCGAAAGGGTTAATCTGATTTTGAACTGCGGGTAACCGTGACATCCACTCTAACGGTCAATTTTTCTATAGTAATTGAACATAGTGGTAATCCTAAAAACAATGAGGCGACGTGGCGTGTGGTATGGAGTAGAAAAGCGTGGTGGCATGGAAGGCGTAGTGGTGTGTTTCGAACCTGTCGCCGAGCCACGGTATTGCGCACAGTTTGATTGATATTTGGATTAGCCCGACTAGTAGGAAGGATTCCACGGGGAAATTGTAAGGTCCGTACGTAACTGGATCACTCCAGCTTCGTCGCAAAAACTGCGCGGTTAGGGCGCTAGTCCTTACGGGCCCGCAACCATCGACTCCCTTTCCAACGCATCCCACCCGCCGCGAGAGGTGGTGAGATCAGCGTGCTCTCTCAAACGACGTGCTCTCTCGCGTATTTTGTCTTCTTTGACCGCCCTTTCTCGCCATCGTACCACATTCGAACCTATGAAGGTTTAAGGCTCCAATCTTGAAATCTCAAAGTTGTGTCGCGCAACTTTCTGAAAGCTTTTCAAGTTATTAAGAAAAAAACAGTTTAAAATAAAGTTTTCATTCGAAAATTAGTCTATTTCCAAAGATAAAAAACAATGTAAAAACCGCTTCAGCAAATATTTCCGACTGATGCTAGGTCCTTTCGTTTTGGTGACACATATCTGTACCGCGGGAATCAAAGGAAGCAGGCATGCAGTTCATTAATCCAATATTCAATCAGTGACTCACCAAAAGGAAGTTCGAAACGAGCATCAACAAGAACATTGTGACCCGTCGGTTTGCTAGTGCCAATCGTTTGCCCGTTTCGTGTTTCCAACTCTTGGTCCATTTGTAGCCATCGACCATCACCCGGTGCAGCACTGGAATCGATTATAATAACATTACAGCATTCACATCTTTATTTCTTGGGCATAACTAGGGCCGGATCAATTGGAGCCGATGAATCTGGAACACCTCAGAGAACGTCAAAAGACCGAATTCGCTAAGCTAGTCCGCCCTTTGATTTCCTTCATGTTACGCCATGTTTTCGGACTCGTTCAGGCTCGGAAAAACAAATGACTGCGACCTTGACCCATGCAAAATGGTTAGGGGGACCTACCATTATTTGAGTCAGTAAAATTACCCTCTCACGACAAGATGGTTCCAGATGATTCCAATCCGTGGAACTCTTCCAAAGTTTGATTGCGAAAACTCGCCCATGTAGCCTTTGTGGGTAAGCTGTCGTTGTACTAGTGCTTCGCACTTAGGTGAAACAAAATCAAGGCTCGGTCATACTGCAATCTCTGACAAAGCTTTTCGAATGTACTACCCAGGCCACGGTACAACGACTTGTGCAACTTCTGCAGTAGAATCCAGGCTGTACGTCATAACAGTTGACAGCATAACTCAATTATAAATGATCGGCTTACCCCAGCTCCCTCGGCAGCTATGATTCAAGAATGCGACGTACGTGACAATTAACCCTTTGACTACTGGTGGTACACATGTGTAGCACTTCAGTAGTCAAAGGC
>MU907287.1:0-11604 GCA_036418205.1 Ostertagia ostertagi | reverse complement strand
CAATGGTGCTCCTAGTCCTAGTACGATCGCGATGAAAACCAACGATGCCGCACGACGATATGGCAGCTCTTCTCGCATGTACTTATGGAAACTTTCCTGATAAAAGAAAATCAAGTATGGTTTTTTTCACTTAATTCAATCAATACGCAGTTACTTACTGGCAATCTCTCTATGACTTCACTCATATTTTTGGGTGGACTCTCTTCGCCTGGCGTGATCTCTACGGGACCGACGCCCAACAAATTCTTGATCTTGCATAGCAGACCATTCATCGCTACTCGTTCTTAGCCACTCCACAAAAGTAGCAAAATTCTGAAACACCGCACATAAGTTGCAAAAGAAAAGGTTTAAGAAACGGGAGAACTCGGTCACGGTCTTACTATGTAAGTTTCATAGATGGGAGCTGTTTTATGGCAACTAATCGCTGCTTAGCCTGAGCCCGCCTAACTCTAACCACTCAGCTGGTTTGGTATCTAATAGTCCAACTGAATCGGAATTCTGCAGCCGTGAATCCAAACGCGAAAGCAACTTAAAACAATCACTTAGCAGTATGCAGCTTCACTTTTACCAATCAGTCTCTTCAACATATTGAGGTCAACCCCAGCAATGGCACATTTAATGCTTTTGCGGTCGTTTTCCATTCGTCAGCGTCCCCAAGTTGGCAGACGTTCCAGAATTCCCAGAGCACCTCTATTACTTTGTACTGTATTGAACACGCTATTTGTGCCGAGCTCATTAGAGAGCGCTTTGACAGACACCCTTTGATTTCCACTTTTTACTATCATGACGGGGATGATTCGGTTGAATTTCGGCACAAAGCCCTTGTTAGCACCTGCCTTCGTCGAATCGACCTCTATCGTACACATAACGACCACCCGGTGATCATTACACTGTGCGCATAAACCTGCTTGCGATACGCCTTCGCATACCACATATAAGGAGAATTCAAGGTTCACATTCGGTAGTAACAATTCCACAGAATGCAGAGTAAGCTGGCTTCTTAGGTGGGTACCGTAAAAAAGAAGTTCCTGAGCTCTAATAGATGATGGCTATCTGACAGTTTTGCGCTCCCAACTCAGTGGTCGTTATTATTTTTCCGTTACTTATTTGAAGAACGAATGCTGAGAAAGAAAATAGGTGATACTGGCCCTATAATGATCCTTTATCAGCAGCTTTTATCAGTTCTTGTTAGTTTCTATCACGTCCCTGTCCACTCATTACCAAAAGTTTGAAGGCTGAGACATTGAGACTTGTCCAAAAAGATCTTAAGATATCTACTCGAGACGAAAAAGAGAAAAAAAACGCTTCGCACCATGGTATATTGTATCCATTTTATGGTTCGCTACTGCCAAGCCAACTGCCACTGGACGTTCCACGAAGCGAAAAATGCGAGAAACACTACTGAGGGGAAAACTTCACTAAGATGATTTAATCGAATTCAATCATGGTTAAACCTACCTTCACACCGTAATGGATAGCCAGACGCTAACGCAACTACTCCTACAAGAAGTGATCCTCCTACAGAAACACCGAACCAGTCCATAAAATTATGGGTACATTTAAAGTACTCCAGCCGTCGACGAGCTGCTAACCTAACCCGAAGCTCTTTTTCTATGATATAGATCAGACAGCACTACCAAGAAACGGTACACAGTATGCCCACTGTAAGGCACAGGAAACATAAACATCCCCCACCCGCAACGGCCAAAAAATAATATTACTACTCTCGTACTAGAATTCAACTGAAATCAATCTAAGCTACAACAATAAGCCCAAATTATATCACACAAACTTTGAAACAACCTACACATAAATTAGGAAATACTGTAAGACTGACAGCGCACACAAAACCCAATCGCAACCTCCATAAGTATTAAACACGAAAGAAGTCCATCTGACGCCAACGAGCGAGGAGGCGGCATAGTACGGGTTAGGCGAAAGAAAACTCAGATCGAGTAAGCAACAGAGGTACATAAAAGCACTAAGTAAAACTTAGCAAGAAAAGGTAAAGAACAGAAGTAAAAGAACACATTTAGTGAATCTAAGCAACATTCTGCTGGACCCTTCAAGTGGTGAGCTGAATATTTGAGTGTTCATGAGAGTCCCCCACCTTTCTTTATAAAAAGGCAGTGCTCTGTAAAAGCTTATGTGAAAGGAAATATCAATGAAGAGGCAAAAGATCAACTCATACATTAGTTAATGGAAAGTAAAAAAAATAGACAACAAAAAAGAAAATACCTCGTATCAATGACTATGCTAGGCAAATATTTCACGAAAAGAAAAAATGTATATAAAGGAGGAAACATCATGGTTGTTATGCAGAGCGAAGAAAGATGCGAGAGGAATGTTGTGAATTGCGGATGAATCACCAACGCTTTGAGAATTACATCCACAGAAACCAGGAATTCAATGTGTGTAGTACCATTTGGCACGCTGGGCGAAGATGTCGCTCTTGAGATTCTGAGCGAAACAAATGCCAAGGATCTGAAAAAGGAAGAATAGGCATATCGAGGATCTTTGCATGACCGCGAGTTAACTACAGTGAAAGCGTACCGTTCAGTCCAGAAAAAATTTAGTGACCCGGACGACCCAACACCCCCCCCCCCTTCACACACACAGCTGGAACATCGCAACACCTTAAACCGAACCGAACGCACTTATCTTTCACGTTCTCCAAACTTTTATGGTACCCTTGACCCAAAAGTCCTAACAAGGGATAGAGATATAAATCGCAGCCAACTAAAGCAAAAAAACTAAATTCTTGTCCAAAAATTATCCACACTTCATGGAAACACAAACCACGACTGAGTCCTTCCAAAGCTCATCCAAAAAACTGTCACCTGCAGTTAAACTAATTGCCCTCTCCCCTGAGTCAAAATACTCCGTCGCTTCTGAATTCTCGATACTGTCTCACTTGGAATGGGAACCCCAGTCAACAAATACCAAAGCACATTTTGCAGTACCCTTCAAGTGGAGAACTGAACAGTTGGGTTTTTCCCATTTTATTTTCATCTGCACAACAATAAGCACAGCTACTACAGTGGAACATAACCTGAATCACAGCGACTATTATAAGCACAATGCCGACTAGAAAAACGTTGTTATTCAACCAAAGTTGCAGCTTCGGCAAACAACCATCCGTGTAGATAGTATTCAGAGAGCTTTGCGCGTGCTCCTAAACATAAACGATTCACAAATATTCCATATATTATGTATTCGTATCAAATATATATTTTTAGTAGAATACAACAATAAGGGTTTATTTTTTAGCCTAATGCGCCAAAATAATATCAGCATATTTAGAACATCGCCCAAGTACTTGGGGAAGCAAGCACCCGCAGAGTAACCACGTTGAGCAAGCATACCTTTAATCGTACTCCATGACCACAGTAAAAATTCTTGAAGGTCAGTTGACTGCTGTTGAGACAACAGGAAAATGGCACACCACCAGCTTCCGGAGAGCCACCTGAAACAATTCACAAAATATAAAACAGTCCCGTAGAAAACCCTTGGAAGATTATTAATATTAATGTCAATTTACTCCTGAGAAGCTCTGGAGTTGAAATAGAGAACAACCACGAGAGTGACGCAATAGAAAATAAAAAAAAAATCACGCGCGTGATGTATTTCTATCTCCTCCTCAATATTGCGCCTCTAAAATATATAGTTTTTCTATCGAGAAACGAAACCCTTCAGGCTCAATAGTCAATCAAATTCATTTCTCTTAACACGGTAGACGACCGCGTTGTATGATGTCCATACCACACTTTCGCATTGAGCAGTAACTAGTTTTCCCTATTTTATTTGGCGTTTTCTCCTGTTCCACAACGATCCATGTACATTATTGGATCCAAAAAACAATTTTCATTACTGATAATGAAAACGATGAAGTATATTAATGCCTATTAACGAGAGAATAGGAAAAATGTTGAAGCAGTACGCGCACGCGGTCGCCAACGTGTTAAATAGGGTAGGGGGGGGGAGTGTGGGGGATTCATGTCACTTCAGCTACATTGCTCACAAATAAATATGGAACGAGAATAACAAAAAAAATAAATAAAATAATAGTACAAAAAAAAATACTAGCCATATGTTATCCAAAGTAATATCGCCAAAGCTGGAGCACAAAAGCCTAGCGATTGATACATCCACTTCTGTTATGTCTAAGCGCTCTGCCTACACGCTGGCAATTACACTTTCAGGCTTAATAACCTGCAGTCATTGATTACGTACCTTTCCAACTTTATCCAAGCAAAATAAGAAAAGTAAAAAAGTTGACTGTTGTGAGTTCTTTATGATTCTTCAATAACTTTGCTCCTACAAGGGCCTAGAAAAAAACGTTACTTACCTCTCGTGCTGCAATGGAAAAGTACGTATTTCGATCCCAATCGTCAGCACCATTTATTCCACAACAGTGCCAAGACTCCTGCATCGTGTCGATCAATACTTGCAGATCCGGATCATCCCGGTATCCGACCACCTAAAGAAACAACCCTTTGACGGAGCTTGAAAAAGTACTCGATTCCAAACACGAAAAGCTGCGCCCGGTGCGATGACTCATCCAACATCAATAAAGGCGATAGCGGGAACCCTAACGGTGACTCAACAAACAAAAATCTGTCCCTCTAGCGAAACTGGAAACAAAACATACCACATCATTCACTAGTCCGAACGTATCCAACTGGTCTCGGCAAGCATACGCAAACACCGCTCCGGCAAACTCGGCTATCAATAATAGACCTAATAAAGACGAATAAAACGTCAGAAATGAAGTGTTTTCTCGGAGTGACCCAACACAGCCACTGAATCCTGAAAAACGTTTGAAAATCAACACCGTCGCGAATCGAAAAAAGTAACTGATAACGAACCAATTATAAACGTGACTAATCCAACAACAAGCAGTATCCATGTTGGGTCAAGGTATAGTTTTGACGCCTGCAAAGAAAAAAACGCCATTGAAAAGCAAAATACACTTTTGAAGCAATTCAAAGGTAGTTGATTTTGTGAGATCAGGATCCATCTTCACATGAGCTAATCTCGAAGCTACATTTTCCGACTGGGGCCGGGTGCAGCAAGCCCCAACTAGGGGATGGGGACCCATCCCCTCACCCAACGAGATTCACATTTTGCCTAACCTTTCATCCATCCAAAAAGAAAAAAGATTTCATCTTCAAATAAATGAACGGCTTTCCCAAACCATCGACTACCGTTAACTGAAACGTCCCTCTCCGTTGACGATTAGTTCTTTACTTCTAGTGAACAACTTAAGTCTGGAAAATCGATCTCAGTCCGAGCTTGTCGCTTTATGCGCCTCTAATCTCTTTGTCAGCCAAACACCCCCAATAATAGTAAACAGATCATCCCTATGAAGCGCCATCACGATAATGACACTGGAGAAGTGCAATATATCAGAATTCATGATGAACTCACCTTATTTAAATGACTGTAGATATTATTCTTCTCGATCTGTGCCCATACACCGATCAATAGTAAATGCGAACCCGATTAAAAAGAATAGTACATTGAAGCCAAAAACAGATACTTCACGCACAGCTGATCTCTGTTATCTCCACCTGCAACCGGGAGCATTATCGAATTTGTGGAAATCGAAATAGTCAATGCCGACAAATTTCGCGTAGCTTGATCGCTTTTGGAAGACAAAATTATCCAGCCTAGATCTCGCTCTGAAGTTTCACTGCCACCTAACGAGCTACCCGATTTTGCGAATCCCATTTAAGTGGATTTCCACTTTCTGATCAAAGCAATCAATCAAATATCATTTAAAACGACTTCCAGCCCCCGAAGGTATGACATTGGAAGCATAATGGCAGGGATGAATATGAATGGCCTTAATATGAAATTGAGCGAATGGAGGGAGCACTAACCGAATTCCTATAAATCCTTTGTGCTGCAGGTTGCCTAACACGAGGTCGAGGTCGTGGATTCTGATGTGCCATTAGTGGCTTACTGAAACGAATTTCTCAAAGCTAACAAAGAAACACACGACGCCAAATATGAGAGCGAAGAAAAGAGAAACGAATGGTGCGGATACGCATAAAGATAAAGATTATTTTCTGGTGACAAAGAACAAGTTGTGCTCCGCCTTTTTTCCATGTTGTAAACCATTTCTGTGTCCCACGAATCTATTAGATAACGGGTGACCCACTGACCCCAGACATGACATGACGAGGCTTCTCAGTACCATTTAGCTTTCACGCTTATTGGAAAAGAATGCGAAAACATCGAAGGGAGATTGAAAACATTTTAATACAGCGTGCCGCCGCCGCCGGCCCCATGAACAAGACGAAGAGAGAAGACTCGTTCCGGTCGATTTGTTTGCCTTTTTTTTACAATCCAAAACCGTTTGTATGTATAACAAAAAAAAAAAAAAAAAAAAAAAAAAAAAAAAAATACATAACAGGATCCGTGAAACCATGACTGTTATTAATGATAGAAGTATTGATATTATTTAGTATTGATGAAAAACATAAAAAGGATGTAGGTCTACACGCAGTACATAGGCTCGCAACGAGTTAAAACTATTGAGAAACGACATTCCCACAATGAGCTCGACGATATTTCAAAACATTAGCAACAACAAAAATCGTTAATAATACGGAAAAGATTCACTGTCATTCTTCTCAGAGCAATGGAGGAGTTAAATAAAGGGGACGGGCTGTGAAAGTGGGGAAGAGATTGGACAGGAATGACAAACTAAAGCTACCGCCGACGTTCCTCCGCCGTTTCTGCATCAGTTTTTTTGGAGCGCCAAGTGAGGGCCGGACCGAAGAACTTGTCCTGATCCTGACATTTTCAAGAGCAGTTGCATGCAACGTTCTCAATAAAGGGGTCGTGCATAAATTTACTGTCCATCAACCACTCAAAAAATGTTTTTCGCTAGTCTATTTGTGAGGTTAGATTGAGCGCATTACAAGTATGGCCTGAATGCAGAAGACTGTTCGAAACACTACAAGGTGACGAAAATGGGTGCTCCATATAAAAAGTCAGCTATTTACTTTTTTGTCCACAAATTTGTAAAATATACTAATTTTATAAAAGTGCGAAGCGAAACATCCTATGCAAGCAAAAGAGTTCCGATGTGGGTGCCACCAGTTTTGACACAGACCTCAATTCGCTCTTCCGTCGAGACGATGGTACGGCGGAGGTGTTAGACGAATACTTTATTTCTGAATTTTGGCTTCTTCTGAAAGTCACCAACTTTTTTGCACTCAGATTCTTTAGTATCTCTTCAATATAGTCAAAAATGGAGCAGGCCAAATGGTTTCGAATTCGGACTGTTCACAGGCCACAAATCCATCGTCCAAAAACCTATTCTGGTCTCGAAAAAGTGGACCGTTGTATTCGTCTATGGTATGGCCATGGTACTGAAGTCGGAAGATGAACTGTTATGATTTTGCTTCTTGGCGGCAGGATTGGAGAACACCTTGCAGTATTGATCGGGCACTTGTGATTTCCGTGACCCGTCGCGTGAATCGCGCAAATCGCGAAAATCAGCGAAACCTGCGACGGATCGCGGACTCTGACACCAGCCGTAAGAAATTGTCCGTTTGATAAACGATAACTTCTAACTCCGAGCCTCATTTTTACCATCATTTGGACACAGGTTTTCACTCTCGTGCTGTTCGACATTCGTATTCAACCTCCGTGGTTTTCCTCTTTTCATTGCTCTGCAGTTTTCGGTAAACTTCCAGAGTAACTATAAGGGCCTGAAGGAATCTTAAAGTTCTTGCACGTCTTCTCCAGACAGAGAAAAATGTCTGGAGCACGTAATATTTCACCACTTTATATTTGGGACTTCATTGGGCCTTTGACGATGGGATTGCGGAAGTGTGCAGTTGACAGTGAAAACATACACGAAATCCTACACAAAGCTAGTGTAAAGAAACAGTGGGTCGAAGTACAAAAGAAAACGAACAGGCAAGCAAAAGATTTTTGAGATCACGACGTACAGAACAAACTGGCCTTTTTCAGTGAAAAGCTCTGACTCATTCCAATACGAAAGCAATTTCTCCATCTGTGAAGGAGAAGAACGGCAAAAAATGCTGTCACCAACCCGCTGATACTTCATGAAAAACGTCAATGGGTGTACTAATCAATACCGATTACTGGTATCAGTTTCGCCCCTGACCTAGAACGGAACCCGAACATGGTACGGTATGCATACCTCGCAATGGATTCAAACCAACTGAATGTGAAATGCAAGAAAATAAGAAAAACACGGACCAGAACGACCGTGAACTTGATCACAAGCGGAGATGAGTCTGCAAAAACGAGCTGAGCGAGAGATTAAATTGCTGAGAGACGTAGAGAAAAAGAGAGCGCAAGGTTGCTGCGCGGGTAAACGGCAAGCAGCATTCCCATTGGGACGTTGGATGAAAACAGTTTTCAATGTACGTTGCCGCGAGAATTGTACGGAGTTTTACAGTTTCAGGAGTTCGAAGGCCACTTCTGCTATCGAGGAAGGTCAACAAGGCGACAAATATCGCAAACGGCAATCAGCTATCACGGCGATTTCGAGTATGAGGTAAGTTAGAGGTTTTTAATCTTCCACTTCTTGATTGCTCTGCACTTTTTGGAAATTCCTCACTTCTTTAGCTCCCTTTGGGACTTGGCCTTTATTATTTGCGTCTCTCGTCTCTATCCTTGTCCGGCGCTGAGTCCCTTGGAGGGGAGGGTTTCAAAACTGGGCGATGATACTAGAACTTAGCCCAGGAGAGGGAAGGAACGCTAGGGAAACACCAAAACTGGGCGATATACTAGAACTTAGCCCAGGAGAGGGAAGGAACGCTAGGAAGAACACAATCTGCTCACTTCCACCCCAGAGTCCCTTTCCCTCACTGAGACAGTCCCAACTGCTGCAAGGGCTCACTCACTTGAATGTCACGCCACCCCCCACGCGCTGAGCGCCCCTTATCCTCTTGCGCTTTTTTGTGTCTACAAGTTGATGGGGCTCAGAGGTGCGTCAGGGTTATCTTCTTAGCGAGGTCGTTAGGTTAAATTACTCCAACCAAAGTGTGGGAAGAGGGATAATAGGAAGCGGAATGGCGGAAAGCGCAGTTTGACCCTAAGGCCTTATTCTTGTAAACATTTCCTGCCTTCTTTCTAGTTCCCCTGTACAAGCAAACCTGGGTCACCCGCTCAAGAGCTTACTCCCTCGCAAAAAGGGGATTACTGAGGCTAGAACGAACTATTGCGAGCAGTGACTTCTCCACTTTCTTTCCCTTTTTTGATCCATTGTACTCGTCCCTATTTACCTTCCTGCGCAGTGCTAAATCATCTGAGATGTAGGGAGGCGAGTTTTCTAAAAGCGTTTCTTGAGCTTTTCGCCTTTCCTTTATTCTGAGCGAGGTCGAGCACATAAATCCTTTCGGGGGAAACCTTGACTAATTCTTTATGAGATATATCCACGTAAACCAGACGTCTTTGCCGGGCGGAACTCGTCCCCTACGAGCGTGATTAATTGTCCTTTCCTTCTCTAGCCTTGTTCCATGCGGTTTCATTCCAGCTTCGAATACGGGGAGCATCCAAAACTGATCGTCTCACCGCTGTATTTATCCTCTTTGCCTTTTTTCTAATGATTTTCACAGGAACTGGAATATCCGTTCTGATTGACAATAATCCGAACCCATTTAGGATCCTAAATCCGAAGATGACGTTGTAAATATTACTTACGTTCACGAGATGGCACAAAAAAACAAGTTCGAGGGAAAGTGGGCGATAATGTAATGTATCTCGCACACAGGTGAGTAGTCTACTCATCTAGGTCACGAAATGTTGCGAGCACACTCGATCACGCTGTAAGAACCTCTTGGATATTTTCTGATCGGAGATTCGTAATAACTTCGTATGCTTTTCTGAAGCTTCGACGTTTTTCGATGTCTAGATATTTTTAGGTATGGTATTGAAATGGAGGGAGCGTGTGAGGCTTCATTGGCCTGCTCCACTTGCCATTGCTACGTGGATGACCCCTACTTTGATCGGTTAGATGAGCCAAAAGAAGAGGAAAGAGGATATGTGGATCAGGTATTGTTCTTTTTTTTTCATGTCAGAATGGCGTCACCCTGCAGCGATATCTCAATGCTTTGAGGCAGCCTTGCCTACTCTTCCATATCCAACCCCCTTCTCTCTATAGAACCTACGTAATCCTTCCAGAATCGTTGAATGGAGGAAGGTTCCAGAGTCCAGGGGCGGTATTCAATCCTTCCCCCAGGGGTTGGGGGACGGAAATCCCTTTAAATTTATTTGTTTAACGATGTAGTTTCTTCATTTTCAATGCATGCTTACTGTGACATACATACATACATTAAACCTAGGCCCTTTATCAGGACAATCCCAGTTGGGAAGACAGAGAAAATTTAAAGGGATTTTCGTCCCCCAACCCCTGGGGGAAGGATTGAATACCGCCCCAGATAAGGTCCTGAGTCTTTCAAAGTCAGCAATTGCGCCAGCTGTACGTTCATGTAGGGTTCACGTGCCAGGTGGAGGACCAGAGGTGAAAATGCTTGAGGAAACGACAACGGTGCTCGTCGAGGATTTCTTTCACGCTATCCCACGCGGATGCTCACTCTCGCCACCCGCGAGCCGTCTGTGCTCTCCGCGCATGCATTCACTCTCGACACTACTCTCGCACAGTAGAGAGCTTCTTCTTCTCCCTAGCGTTAGTCCCGCGCCGTCGCAGGGTCCGCTTCTTATCAGTCGTCGCCACTTCGCTCTGTCCAGGGCATCCCTGCAGTGGCCATGATTTCGCTTAGGTCCTTCTTGACTACGTCCTTCCACCTCTTCTTTGGGGCTCCTCGCGGTCGCTTGCCTTGCGCTTCGAAGTCCATTGCATTCCTTATTGGGTGGCCTTGTGGTCTTCTTAGCACATGCCCATACCACCGCAGTCGCTGCTCCCTCACCTTCAGCTGGACAGGGGCAGTCTGCATGACCGCTCTGACATCCTCGTTCCTGACCCTGTCCAGTCGCGTCCAGCCGCAGGCCCATCTCAGCATCCTCATTTCGGCCGAGTGAAGCTGCCTTTCGTGGTTCTTGTTCAGGGGCCAGCACTCGCTGCCGTAGAGCATCGCAGGCCTTACCACTGTTCGGTACACCTTCCCTTTGAGCGTTCTGGAGCACCTTCGGATCGCAGAGGATTCCAGTGGACTCCCTCCATTTCATCCATGCCGCGTTGATCCTCCCCTTTACTGCCTGGTCCACACTGCCGTCGGCCGCCAGATCACTCCCAAGGTATCGGAAGTCCTCCACTCTTTCGATGCTTTCACCATGTCCATCCACGATCGGCTCTGCACCTCTCTTCGGAGCTCAGGAACTTGGTCTTCTTGACATTTAGCCGGAGCCCCCCTTCTGCCAGGACCTTCTGCCATTCTGCACCTTGGCCTGTAGTTCTTCTCTGCTATCCGCTATCAGGGCGATGTCGTCAGCGTAGAGGATGGTCTTTAGTGGTCCTTCCATGAGCCCCTTCACCATGACATCTAGTGTTAGGAGGAAGAGGAACGGACTCAGAGCTGACCCTTGATGCACCCCAACCGTGATGTTTACCTCTTTTGTTAGGCCATGTGGGGTGCGTATGGCTGCCTTGGCCCC
>MU907283.1:0-10421 GCA_036418205.1 Ostertagia ostertagi | reverse complement strand
GTCGAACATCAAATAAGTGTTTTCATCCTCTGCCTCAAGAATGATTCCACTCAGCTGAAAGAGAGATGATTCAAACGTGGTTGACTTAAGCGAGTCCGAACATCTGACTGGAGAGACAATGGGGCGCCCTTGAGGCCAAGTGCAGCAGTACCCGGCTAGAGACAAATCCCCATAACTGCATCTCTGGACCTCCCCCTATTATTGAACATGTATGATGCGTCACCAATCGCACTAGGGGCGCAGGGTTTTGGGGACCGATTCCCGGCTGGGTACTGTTGCACACGGCAACTGATTGCACCACCTTCGCTTCTTGTAAAGGCATCATCTTTAGAATGCACATTGGGCTTCTATTTTACCTCTCGACTTTGCTTATCACAAGAATGAGTTGTGGGCAAAACTTTTGCCCCAGCCGGGCTTCGCACCCGGATCTCTTGTTTTCCGTGCAATTGGACTACCAGTTATGGGCAGTTTTTGTCCAGAACCGCCTATGATGCTCGAACCGCATGTACCTGGCGTTGACAGATGTGACACTTGGGATCAGGGAGTCAAACTACTAAGAAGGGCAAATCTGCGACCAAATTTAAGACTTCCTCAGATCGAAAAAGTGGGGCAGACAGGTAGTGTTACGTCCTCATCTTGTAGTAACTGGTAGCACAATTGCCCGGAAAGCAAGAGATCCGGGTACGAATCCCGGCTGGGGCGAAAGTTTTGCCCACAACTCAGCATTCTTGTGAACTTTCGCAACGCGAACTGCGGCGTAAAACAGCAGTTACAAATAAAAACAAGTCAAAATGATAACATCTCAACTTTCATCTGGACATGTATGCATTCGTCCTCACTCATGCTCATCTCTTGTTTGGAGACTCGTTAAGCTCCAGAAGTGGGGTGGTATAATAAAAAGGATAAAGCATTTGCCGTTGATCAATCCCTTTTTGGGATGCGGCACGCATTCTACTTCCATTTGTACATTCGTAGTGGCGTTTGAATGCGATGTGGCCTATACAATGACTTGCGGGGGCCAGCCGATGTCAAGTCAGTGTTTTTATCCTCCCAGACAAGTCTGGTACCAATTGGAGGGATGGAAGGCTTGGTTGGCCCGGGCGACTCACGACCCAGGATTTGATCCCCGGACCGCTCGCGTGGTGAGCGTGCCACTTGCCACTTCACCATCGCCTATAGACAATTGGGTTAAGGGGTAATATAGACCACATTATTCGTATCGACGGAGCTATCTAGTCATCTCTGGCAAGATTGAAACGGTTGCGGAATAAACGACGCACTACGGTGTCGCCCTATTCGGAGAGCCATATGTTCGTCTTCAGTCCAAAGTGCAGAACCCATTCCTATAGGCTTGCGATAGTCAGTTTTTGCTGTTGGAAGCTCTCTTTATCCGCTTTGACCACATGACAACGTTTGTGTGCAGAGTGTGCAACTTCTGTTCTACGTGACTTTCGGAGATTATGAAGTAGTCAAAAATCAGTCATGATACCTAGGTCTAGGTATGTGATGTTCTCTCCTATACGAATTTTGGGTGGGTGATGCTCAGGGGATGTTCACGTGATGTTGGAAGAGTAAAAGTCAAGTGGTATTGGAACCACTCCTTACGTCCACATCAAGAGGATTCAAAAACAGGAAAGATAAGAACAACTCTGACAACAGTTGGTCAATTCTGCACTTCTCAAAAAGCCCATCTAGAGCCTCCGGTGCGCTCGAGTTGCGATCGTTAGAAGAATGCGTTCACTCTGATGCCTGCCAGTTGTCCTTGTGGACTAACCCATCAAGAGAGTGGTCTGCATTACTTAAGCTACTTCAGAAATGGTGGACGTTTGTTTCTTGGACTACTCTGCAGACTTGTCTTGCGCCGAATGTGATGGAAGTCAAATTTTTGCACGAGCCGAGTTCAAAGTTTTAACACAATTGCGTACCGCGTGCGCCACCATGTGGCGCACGATTTCGCACGAAACAGTCTAGTTTTATCTGATTTATTTGACATTTTTCAATGCTCTTGAACTGTTTGCAGTCATTTCCAGAGCCGGAAACTTATACAGGGGGGGGGGGGGCAAAAAAAGAGTCACTCTGACTCACATTCAAAACAGAATTAATTAAACTTTGCCGGAACCAAACCAAATGAGCTCAATTGCATATTGAAAAGCACATTCTTCTATCAGAAAAATCACATAGGGGCTTTCTACACGGACGACATCAGAAGATTTTCCCACGGAAACATGGTTCGCGGTACGAGCTCAACGAGGTCGTCAAGAAACCATAGACGATTACGACGTCTCTGAAACGCTGGTCAAAAGCCATTTTGCGTATTCAGAGCTAGTGTCCCTAAGAAGTCATTCACCAGTTATCCGATTGAAGAATTTATGTAGCAGCTTCAGAATGGAGCGATTATGGTAGGCCTCCTTAAGCTCGACGGTGATGACAGATGACGTCATATTCTGGAGACGGTGAAAGCAGCGAAGGTGGGCCTGATTCTGCTTATGGGGGACATCTAAGGAATAATTTCGCCATATAACTCCCAATAACAGCGGCATCCTTTGCGACGAAAAGTTTGATGATATGCGCCATAGGCAAAGTGACTCTTTTTTTTTTTGCCCCCCCCCCCCTGTATCTAATTATATTCACTGATAAAACCGTGATAGATTAGTGGTATTATGTTTTTGAAAAATGTAAAAAATTATACGAAGGTACTCATACAACGGCGGTCCGCAATTTGTTAAGGAACTTGAGAAACTTTATAATTACGTTTGCGCCCTGCGCTCTCATATCAGTACACGGATTATTCAGTCTAGTTGTGGTGAGGGGAAGCTAACGAAAGAGTCAGGAAGACAGGTGGTAGTGATGGATGGAATAGTTGTACTTAGCGCTAACGCAATATGCGGGCATTGTGGTGGTGGTGCACTTGAGACCGCGTAAAACATGTCTTTTTTGTTGAAAGTGGAACTGAGAGATTAAGGGGAGCTCGAGGGGCGTGAGCCATTTTGTTTCTGCGGACTGATCCTTTAGGACTGCAGTCCTAGAATGAGCTCCCGAGAGTAGGCCGCCGGTATCTGCGAGGAAAGACCACATTTTCAAAACCTTTTGAAACCGTATAAGAATGGGTTTGGTCATATGGTGTCTGCGAGCATAACCAATGTATGACCTATGACAATTCGCGTTCGTGGTCCATTCAGTAAATCAGAAACTTCTATATCACCAACTGAATAGGGAGCGGCTCCAGAATGAGTATCACAACATCATAAAGTCTTCTTATGGCTGACAATCTATTGTACACGCGGATCACACGACAGTTGTTCTCATCCCGTGAGTCTTTTCGGATGACTCATTACTGTCTGCCCTTTAAACTGCTATGATGATTCTGCCTCTGATGAAGGGGCCATTTCGTTTATGGGAACGTTTTGCTTTGATTCTCTTCCAAGAGTATCAGCTCTGAAGTGGAAGTGAAGGGAGCGAGAAGGGCGAAGACAAGGGACATCGCCAGGGTGCAACAGAGGGTCCTTAGATCGCTTGTATTTATTCAGATCCCCGGCTGTCTTTGTCACGCCAGTCACGTGGTGCGCGTTTCAAAGCAGAACCCCGCCAGAAAGCTGGGACAAACGGTAAAGAAGCATGAAGAAGAAGACTTGAGTTAGTGTTCAACAGGGAGGGCCCAAGCACAAATTGAAATTTTGCCCATGAATCGGCCTTTTATGGACCAAATATGCATTAATTCGGCTCCAAAAGAGTTGACGAGTGAGGCATGCGGATCGTTCGAAATCAGACAAATCCGTTCATTTTTTCTTATTTTCCTGGGTAGAAATCTAGTGCATGCATCGCTGAGCATTTCCGCATTGCTCCCTACATTGGGATCTGACCACTTCAATCTAGATCCGTGTTAAAGCAACAGTCCAGGCAGGGTTTCAACTACTTGGTCATTAGGCGGTCAAAACATGCCCCAGCCCAACTAAAGTTTATAGGAAATGTCTTTAATTTCAAAACCTACCTCTAAAATGCGCTGGAAGGGGTCGAAGTCCTCTTGGAGGGGGCGGATCACCCATAAAGAGGCGGATCGCCCAACATTCGCTGTGCAGAGCGCTTGCTCGACTAGCGGTCGTTGCGGGACCGCCGCGCTGTATGAGGTCGATTCCATAAGAACCCAATTGAAGCGCTTCAATTTCGATTGCTGGCAAATAGTTATGTATTTGCAAGCATGCATGGCTATTTGCCAGCAGTCAACTGGAGCGCATGTACTACGGGCAGGTTCGGACAACTCGTCCAACACACATCTCCCTAAACGGCAGGGGGAGTCCCTGTCTAAGCCCCTGCCCGACGTTTTTTTCTACTTTTTCTTTCTCCATTGACCAACTTCTCACCTGCAACGTCATTATAGGTGGTCCTTACCCGCGAATTCGTTCCTGGATTGTTGCTTTAAAGCAATCCCATAGGGTGGGCGTGGTCGGAAACGGCTGCAATCCTCGGCCGATTCCCACTTCGGAGCTGTTCAGCCCCTAGTCAAGAACGTAGGAAGTGTGACTGAACAAAAACTCACCTTGGAAAGCCGCTAGGGAGGGAGCTGAAGTGGGCGTGGTCGGAATCGGCCGGGGATTGCAGTCGTTTCCGACCACGCCCACCCTGCTGGGACTGTTGCTTTTAAGATCGCTCTTTACCCTTTTCGAAGATCTAGAGGCAATATCCAAAAGCCAAAATTAATTTTCTCTCGGCATCGTCCCATACGGTGTGTGCCTGCATTCGGCCGCTCTTTCGTTTCTTTCGAATATGGAGGATATTTTTTAATTTCGTGCGGAAGTACGTAAATGATGATAAGCAAGTAAATGTCTATTAGGATGACTGAACCATTTGTTTCGCAGCAATATAGCGATTTTTTTACTTGATTTACTTTTCCGAGGTTTTCTATTGCTTCGAAGCTGAAACAATAGGCTTTTCTGGAATAAGAAAGGATCGATGCGCAGGTGGAAATTGTTCTTACCATACTCGTTAGACTTGAATCTCAACACGATTGGATTATTTCAGTCAATCAATGTAGACATTTTTGCCCTGACACCAAAGCCATCTTAGTGTGATTCGAACGATCAACAGGGTTTTCAATTTTTGAGGTTGATTTTCCTAAATCGTTGTTGCGGTATTTGGTGATAGGTTTACTAGGGTCAGTGTGTGCCAGCAAGCACGGAATTGGCGAACGTTCATTGAAGGCTCGGCTTTTCATAAATTCCACCATTCTCACGGCATATGATCACAGTCACACTTTTCCTTCTTTTATCACAATATTGAAGGCAAAGTTTGGGCTCAGACCCACCTAAGAAGAAGCCCTTACCATGGCTAGAAGTGCTGGGTACGCAAGTGCAAAGGTAGCGCCACCTTTCTACATCGAAACGCGTCACTAGGACCCTAGGCGCCATGGACTTCTAACAGACTCCACCAAACTTACATGGTCCGCCCACCGTTCGATATCTTGTCTGCGTCGCGATCTGCTATGCTCTCTCTTCTCGGACTTCTCTACCACTCTCCGCGCTCACATTATCTCTCATCTCCTGCCTGTCTTTTGAACTTCTCCACAGCATGGAGCAAAATGCTCGTATTTCCTGTGTATTTCAGGATTTTCTTTCCTTTTTTCTCCATTGGCGGTCCACCTCCCATCCCTACTTTCACATTTGAGTGGAATCAACCCATCAATGTAATCCTGATTCTTGCCTTTAAACCGCCCAGCTGCTACTATGGTTCAATCAACTGTACATTAACAACATATGATAGGAGGCTTCAAAGTGAGTTTCAAAACTTGGAAGGAATTCACTGCGTAGAAGTTCCCCTAGAAACATTTGTTTTCTTTGTAGCGTTTACCATGAATTTGCCCAATTTTCGGAAATGTTGTTGGCAAACGTTTCCCCTCTAAAGTGTTTAAACTTGATGACATGCAAAAACGAAACTGGTTATGACTTACTGAAGGAGACTGCAGAAACGAAGGAAATTCTTGTGTGGCCCAATGAGTGGTTCTTCAAATAATTTTCGCCAGTTTTGGAGGTTCTTAGTGGTTTTTCTTGAGTCACACCATGCATTAGGGTGCATGAGCTGCATGAGTTGAAGGAGCAGGGGCGCGGTAACCATGCAATACGAGATTCCTTGTGGCACAAGATATCCTTTAAATGACGGCATGTCGAACCAAACGCCTGTCGAATCTACTGGCAGCCGGTCTTGTCACCGTGGCAGTATTATATCCGTCGTATCGCTACTCGCCAGCTTCCCCCTTACCTGCCTTTTTTCTCTCTCACCAAATCCCATTATCTCTTCTCCCGCCGTCTACATCTTGGACTCCCCCCATTGCGTGAAACAGAAGGCCTATATTTCAGATGCTCTCAGTTGTTTCTCTTCTTTCTTAAATGACACTCCTGTCGTACTCGCTGCGCCTCTCGCATTCAAGCGAAGGCTCACAGCAACTGATGGGGCGTGCTCTAAACTTTTGTGAAAAACGCTATTTCTCTCTTGAGGCTTTCCGCCATGCTAAATTAAGAGGATTGTTCATAACTCCGGGAAATATAGCACATCTCATGCCTGTAATGGTAGTTATATGTATATGTATATACAGGGGTGGCCAAAAAAAAGAGACACTTCACTCAACATTCAAAACGGAATTATTTACGCGTCGCGAAACCAAACCAAATGACCCCAACTGAATATTGAAGAGCACGTTATAATCTATCAACAAGCTACACAACAGCCTTCTACACCGACGACATCAGAAGATTTTCCCACGGAAGCATTGTGCGGTACGAGCTCAACGGAGGCCCGAGTCCTTTTTGGCCACCTCTATACTAAAAGCAAATCAATGCTATTACTAGACTGGAACTTTCATGGAAAATGAAATTGCGGTAACGCAGGTTATGGGCAAGGGTAACCTATTTCCAACTATGCACAGTTCGGCGCTCAGGTATAGATCAAATCATCAGATAGTCGACCCATTACGCTTTATCCTCCGGAGTAGGGGAAAAAAAATCCCGTACAACATACCTGGAACAGTAGTACACGCGACTTGCTCACATCTCGGTAATAGCGCAACATGAGAGGGAAAGAGGTGAAGATTGGAATACATTCCCATGCTTATATGAACCATTCTTTCAGAGTTACTGCATGGACTAAATCGCTTTCCCAAATGGAAGTGAAATGCGTGGCCTATCTCAATAAGGACTGACAGCCCCTTCGACCATTCCTTTACTCTTTCTAGCTGACTGCCGGGAACTTATGAAGCTCTTTGATTTTAAAGGGATCTTGAATGTATAGTGTAATTCAATGCGAGTGCAAATCGTGTCGTTCACCAGTGTAAGGGGAAACTAGGCAATGGTTGATAACTGCTGAAAACGAGATGTCCAACCAGCTCGACAAGGCTAATTGACGTCGGTCAAACGAGTTCCTTGTCATCGTCGTGTCATCTCAGTGCTCTCGCTCCTTGTCAAGTAGCAGCGCATTTCCGCATACATACTCGTCTCCATCATCAAACCCAGCAGCTTTTCTAATATTTTTTGTTACAAAATCCTTCACCTCGTTTTTTTCTCTTCCAAAACATCCGTCATTTCCGAAAACATTCGGAATTCAGGGAAAAAACCAGCAACAGCTTTTTCATTCGATTTTTAGAAGCTTTTTTCTTCGCCATCACAGTTCATCCTTCTCCCAAAATGTGAACGATTGCGCTCTCAATGTCCTTCTCACTGATATCGCATCGTAAAACCTGGGTCCTGCATCTGGAATCTAGTGATTTTGTTCTGCTAGCGAGTCAATATCCGAGATATTATTTGTATAGAGATAAATATACAGCGCTAATTTTGCTTTGTGTCGTTTGATGTCTGTACAATACCGCTACTAATTTTTGTTCAATCGACGGTTTGCGACGGTCGGAAACCGTCGCAAACCGTCGGCTCGCCATAACTCTTTAAAAAATGGTTCGCTCGACCTGCAGTTTATACCATCTGATAGCTCTGCTCGAGATCTACAAGATGGTTAAATTCAATTTTCTGAAAGAGCTCCATCTAGGATTGCGCCATGCACTCGACCTCCATCCCGAGAAGTAATGAATATACTTTGTATGTGATGCGCATATAAGTCCTCCTATGCAGCCTGATCATCCCACAGAAACATGGATCTCAACACCCTCAGAATACGCCACGTACCCAACCGGTCCACCATATGGTGAGATTGAATGAATGTTTTTTTTTCGAATTTCACGATCTTTAATTCGTTCTAGAGCGCTAATTGGCTAACCGTGCGCTGATCAACCCATTCTTCCACTCCAAATGAGAATCTTCGAACAGTTTCCAGCAGTAGTAGTAGACCTATTATGTGACATTCCCCACATTTAGAGGAGATGATTTGCGGAAACCTGAGAAGATAGCCAGGAATCTCTCCACAGACGTAGACTCCAGTTACTTCTCTGTAAGATTGATGTAGAATATTTGGTCACGGGTAAGCGCTCCGTCCGTGGTGTGGCCCCAAACATCACTCTCCGTCATGCCCTAAAATAAAAATCAGATTTTTGCATTTCCAGATGAACTCGCAGACCTGAGATGTGCCCCATTGGATTCCCCGTGAAAAATGCTATCGAATGATATGCATTACTCCTCCCAGTTGAAACTTTGGTTTTTCACCGTTTTCAGCCTTCCCCTATTGCCCGGCATCATTATTCCACTATTACTGCCCCAAAATCTCAAAGTTTCATTTTTCGTCGAAACTTTGCCTATTGGGGTAATTCGATGCCCTGATTACGAATATGACATTCATTCTCGTAGTGGGGCCCCAAACATCACACCTCGCCCCATTTTTTGCGACAACTTCAACTTTTTTTTGTTCCATGTTTAGAGCAGCTGTTATGTAGAAAGCTGTGAAGGCAGCGACAAATTTCCTTTACTGACGTAGACTACGGTTACTTGTCTGTAGGAATTACATAGAAACCTTGGTGGCAGGTGAGTCTTCCTTCCGTAGTGCGACCCCCCCAAACATCACACCTCGTCATGCCCTTGCGATATGATCAGATTTTTTTTGGTTCTCCAGATGAACATAGAAGACTGAGATGTGCACCATTCAATTCCCCATAAAAATACTGTCGAACGGTATACAACTCACTTTCTGGAGAACATCTAGTTTACCTGCCACTAGATCCATTTTGTGACATTTCCCAATTTTCGAAGGGATGTTTTGAGGAAATTCGAGAAGGGAGGGACGAACTCTCTTCCCTATCGTAGAGTAAGTTTACTTGTATGTTGGAAAAAGATGATACACTCGGGCTTGAGCGAGTGTTTCTTCCCTGGTGTGGCCTCAAACATCGCTCTCCGTCATGCCCTGAAATAAAAACCAGATTTTTTGGTCTCCCAGGTGGCTCTACGGATCTGTGGTGTACACCGTTCGATTCTCCATGCAAAATGCTATCGAACGATATACATCTCAGTTCCCACTTGAAACTTTCGTTTTTCACCGTTTTCGGCCTTTTCCTTATCGCCGATCGCCTTCCTCAGCCCTGGCCACCCACGTGCTATTCACGTGCGCGGTGCGTGGTGACTTTCCCACGCACTTTCGACACGCATAGCGGTGTATCGATCGGGCTGCCCGCCAGCTACCGAGAAAGGCCATCGGCTGTCACGTGAGCTCTCACGCTCCGCGCACGTGAATAGCACGTGGGTGGCCAGGGCTGAGGAAGGCGATCGGCGATAAGGAAAAGGCCGAAAACGGTGAAAAACGAAAGTTTCAAGTGGGAACTGAGATGTATATCGTTCGATAGCATTTTGCATGGAGAATCGAACGGTGTACACCACAGATCCGTAGAGCCACCTGGGAGACCAAAAAATCTGGTTTTTATTTCAGGGCATGACGGAGAGCGATGTTTGAGGCCACACCAGGGAAGAAACACTCGCTCAAGCCCGAGTGTATCATCTTTTTCCAACATACAAGTAAACTTACTCTACGATAGGGAAGAGAGTTCGTCCCTCCCTTCTCGAATTTCCTCAAAACATCCCTTCGAAAATTGGCGAAATGTCACAAAATGGATCTAGTGGCAGGTAAACTAGATGTTCTCCAGAAAGTGAGTTGTATACCGTTCGACAGTTTTTATGGGGAATTGAATGGTGCACATCTCAGTCTTCTATGTTCATCTGGAGAACCAAAAAAATCTGATCATATCGCAAGGGCATGACGAGGTGTGATGTTTGGGGTCACACTACGGAAGGAAGACTCACCTGCCACCAAGGTTTCTATGTAATTCCTACAGACAAGTAACCGTAGTCTACGTCAGTAAAGGAAATTTGTCGCTGCCTTCACAGCTTTCTACATAACAGCTGCTCTAAACATGGAAAAAAAAAAGTTGAAGTTGTCGCAAAAAATGGGGCGAGGTGTGATGTTTGGGGCCCCACTACGAGAATGAATGTCATATTCAGTTAATCAGG
>MU907277.1:0-13273 GCA_036418205.1 Ostertagia ostertagi | reverse complement strand
AAGGGTAAGTATTGTCATCGGATCAGAAACGACCCCTGTCGAGATTATTCACCCTGCTGTGAGCAGGGTTCTGCTAGCCGAGCTCACAAACCCATGCCTCATTCATCTCATATTTGACCCAGAAATTTCAACTTCAAGTCGACCTGAATTTCGTGACAAACAGACATTTGCCGCTCAACAGACTTGGTTCTTCGCAGATTATGCAGATGGAAAATGAGTAGTTTGCCTACCTACATACTTTACACAGTACCCGTTGGATAGGTCATCCTTACTTGCCTCAGTTTGATTTCGTTTTCTTCACCGCGCACTCAGCACTCAATTCGAGCGATAGACTTCTCCGAGATTCTTGAATGCTTAAGTCTCCAGAATGTGGCATGTACTGATCAAGCTTCAATATCCCTTCTAGAGATATGGAATGCAAGATATCTTACCATAGACTGGAGAGGAATGGGGTGACTTAACCTCGTTCTTTACCTCACGAAAAATTAGCCGGGCGATACGACTGGTTGATGAAATGGGGTGTGACCTTTAAAACACTCTGTGACCAGCGATGCTAAGGGATGCTGAAATGGAACTAGATATCCTCAATGATCAACGCGAGGTTGCTCAATGTGAATCGGCAACACGGCAGTGGACCTATGAACGGTTTAGTTCCCAGTGCGCTCTAATTTTCCTACTTGCCTTATTGAGTAAATAGGTGAAAAATTATGGCTGGCTCAGGAGTGCCCTTCCTGTCACTGCGAAGGTGGTGTATCAAAAGAAAATACGTCTGCCATTGAAAGATTTTTTGGAATTTGCATACTTTTCAGCAGTGACTCAGACGGTATGCCTTCCTTTACACCCCAATGAGACCGTGCCCGTGGGCCACGTGATGCGCACCGGCAGGCAAAGCTTGGCCGTAAGCGCCTAATGTACTGAGAAGCTCAGGCAGATGGACAGGAACTTAGCCGAAATTTCGGCTGGAACTTGGCTTTGTACGTTGAAGGCTCAGCGCTAATCACGGTACTATTGGGCGATGTTGCAGAAGGTGAATTTTTTTAGGTTCACACGTTTTCAAGCGATGTTATTAGGAAATACTTACCCTTAATTGATGTGCATATTTGGGATTCTAGTGGAGGAACAGTATACTAGTAGAAAGTTCAAAACGGGGAAATTCCAATCTCCTGGCATGTCATGTACTACAGCCGCAAATGTGTCATTTCTGAAAACTCGCATGTAAAATTCAATTTCCTCGACGATATCTCGACGTCTCCAACTCTCAAAGATAATCAGCTTGAAAAACTGCTCAGCATGATTTAGAAACTAGAATGTCTCCTGCATTCGGATACTGTCTTCATTTTCTAAAACGATTGTGGCCGAAAAAGGTAGTGGTCCTTCAAATAGGAGGTTAATTTGGCGATTTTTCCAGTTAGCGCGCTCCAGGCACAACGGGCAACGCGTCCGTATAGGTCAAAATCAGAAATCTTGCCTTACGTTTACTTGTAGCCCCCTTCTGCCAGCACCTGATGTCATGTACAATACCGCCCCTAATTTTTGTTCAATCGCCGAAATGTGAGACAACTTTCCGTAGCAAACCGTCGTTTTGCTGTAACTTCTGAAAATATGGCGCAAATGATATAAAATTTACACCATCGGATAGCTCTCATCATGACGAATCGAACGATATAGCTAACTTTTGATTTCCATCAAATCTTCCGCCTCATTTTTGAGGCGAGGGGCGGTTGAGTCTCTGCTTGCCAGTGGCAATACCTGCGGACATGACACCATCGTGAGCCCTCCACTTCGGATAGGAAATTTACAACAAGATCTTCATGGCCGAAGATGTCTGCATATTTGAGGAGAGCTTGAATTTGTGATCATTTTAGTACCAAATGTGATAGGTTTCCCATGAAATTCAGCTGAGCATTGAGATTTCACCGTACATTTTTTTCAAAGTTTGATTGCTCTTCTCAGCCGTATTTTTCAAAGAAGACCAGTCGCTCTACACTCACCAAATGAGATGTGTTGTCTACTGCGATAGGAGAGTTCGAACTTGCTTCACAGGTGAGTGGTTCATGCGGTTTCTAGCCTCAAACTTCGACACATACTTGAAAATGCTCCACAATATCAGAAAAGACACGATGTGAATTTGGAAAAAAAATGCTGAGTTGACTACCGAACTTGAAAATATATAGTTATGGCTGTATGAAATGTTGCAAGGTGATTGTAAAATTGGTGTACCAAATTGAATCTGATTTGTTTACTATCACTCTTGACTTTGCTAAATTTGAAATTCATTGAGATGGGTTTGAAGTGGATTCAATACAGCACCTCTGCGATTATTGTTATCCTTATACAGATTTCTTTACTATAGTACACGGATCGGTTTATTTTTTTTGTCGTCCGTTAACAGTCGAGCCAGTACGTTGACCCCTTGCTATCGATCTCTTTTGGCTCATTAGCTAGCCAGTGCCATCTCCTTTCGAGATGGTGTGAGACCAGTCGACCCGATACAACATATTCAACACTAGGTGAAGTCTTCAACGGTTTACATACACTACATTTAGAGATTGTGTATAACAAGTACACTCAGACTCTTTGAAATCAGCGCCTCTTCTGTCATTAGTTATGGATTCACCTTATCAGGAATCAGTAGGGGCTAGGACTGCCTGCAACCGGATGGTAAGCGTACACTGTATTACAAGCGTTCCTTATATGAATCAATTCGATTTTGCAAACGTTGGGCACAACTGAGGATCCGAACCTCCGGCGGAAGAAATATAATAGAAGGTACGAAGTAAACTTGATCAAACAGCATTAACTGTGGTTATTTCCAGATTCTTTGCTCAAGATGGCGTTCTCTCAGACAAACAATGGAAAACAAGTTGATTTTCGTGCTCTTCAACGGACCTTGTTTTCTTTTTGAATTTTCGGAACTTTTGGAGTAAACTTTTGCTCTTCAACAAATCTTGTTTTCTTCCAGCTTTTCGGAAATTTTCGGAATAAACTTTTGCTTGTACTTTGTTCGCAAATGAGTTAGGATTATTGAAGCATAAATGACAGTATGTTCTTGTTCGATTATTGTAAAGTGAAGTGAAGCATTTGAAATTTTCCAAAATTTCGAAAAACCAAATAGAGCAGACCGTAAGGTGACTTGACACGAAAGAAATCAATCAATTGTGCGGCCGTGCTGTGTTAATTGTGACAGCCGCTCTCACCCATGGCCGCAAGTGCGGCAAATAAAATCATCAGTTCAGCTGTCCGGATGGTGCAGAGGGTGTGCATCGGTCTCATGTCTGCTCGCGAGCCGGGGACTCGCGGAGGTTCGGATCCTCAGTTGTGCCCAACGTTTGCAAAAATCGAATTGATTCATATAAGGAACGCTTGTAATACAGTGTACGCTTACCATCCGGTTGCAGGCAGTCCTAGCCCCTACTGATTCCTGATAAGGTGAATCCATAACTAATGACAGAAGAGGCGCTGATTTCAAAGAGTCTGAGTGTACTTGTTATACACAATCTCTAAATGTAGTGTATGTAAACCGTTGAAGACTTCACCTAGTGTTGAATATGTTGTATCGGGTCGACTGGTCTCACACCATCTCGAAAGGAGATGGCACTGGCTAGCTAATGAGCCAAAAGAGATCGATAGCAAGGGGTCAACGTACTGGCTCGACTGTTAACGGACGACAAAAAAAATAAACCGATCCGTGTACTATAGTAAAGAAATCTGTATAAGGATAACAATAATCGCAGAGGTGCTGTATTGAATCCACTTCAAACCCATCTCAATGAATTTCAAATTTAGCAAAGTCAAGAGTGATAGTAAACAAATCAGATTCAATTTGGTACACCAATTTTACAATCACCTTGCAACATTTCATACAGCCATAACTATATATTTTCAAGTTCGGTAGTCAACTCAGCCTTTTTTTCCAAATTCACATCGTGTCTTTTCTGATATTGTGGAGCATTTTCAAGTATGTGTCGAAGTTTGAGGCTAGAAACCGCATGAACCACTCACCTGTGAAGCAAGTTCGAACTCTCCTATCGCAGTAGACAACACATCTCATTTGGTGAGTGTAGAGCGACTGGTCTTCTTTGAAAAATACGGCTGAGAAGAGCAATCAAACTTTGAAAAAAATGTACGGTGAAATCTCAATGCTCAGCTGAATTTCATGGGAAACCTATCACATTTGGTACTAAAATGATCACAAATTCAAGCTCTCCTCAAATATGCAGACATCTTCGGCCATGAAGATCTTGTTGTAAATTTCCTATCCGAAGTGGAGGGCTCACGATGGTGTCATGTCCGCAGGTATTGCCACTGGCAAGCAGAGACTCAACCGCCCCTCGCCTCAAAAATGAGGCGGAAGATTTGATGGAAATCAAAAGTTAGTTATATCGTTCGATTCGTCATGATGAGAGCTATTTGATGGTGTAAATTTCATAACATTTGGGTCATATTTACAGAAGTTACAACAAAACGACGGTCTGCTACGGAAAGTTGTCTCACATTTCGGCGATTGAACAAAAATTAGGGGCGGCGGATACTTTGTATGTTTGGAGGCCCGCTACTATTGGCGGAGCGTGTCCTCAAGCAGACAGCGTTCCCTACGAGTCCTAATAATTCCATTCCGGGAAGTATCATAGGACAAGAAGGGAGCGGATAAAGGTCAGAGAAGGAGGAGTTAATAAATGTTAATGGTGACTCGCAAGGTACACCAGTGTGCGGAGTTTGCCACCGAATTCATGAATCGCTTCAGAGATAGTTTAGAGACCGAGAATGAAAGTAGATAGATTTTATCGAAGGAGGTAAGGGCAAACGCTTCATGGTGGTGCGCTTAAAGGAATCTTGCGCGGAAAAATCATGATTCTATTTCAGCCATAAATCACTGGCTTGAGACTCATTATCCACGATAATAGTGAAAAGAACTGAAGTATTGCTTTCGTTTTGATTAGAAATTCGAAAACTCGAAAAGGCTGCTACGCGTTCGAATTGCCCACGGACGTCTTTCACGAATGCTGGCGACGGGGATGCTCAAACTTGGTTCTTGGAGTGCATTCACTAGAAGCTCTTTCTGGCCTTCTGCTTCGTTGCATTCACATCTTACACTTCTACTCCATCCTATTCCATCGATCGATTTGTCTCCACTCTCCGAAATCGCGCGCTTTAACCCGATTCTCTCATTGCGTCGCCTGGTACGTAGCCGGCCAAACGCCGTCTTCTTTCCATGCCTCGCCTGGCTCTGCCTCCTGGTCCTTCGATGGTCCATAACGTGTAGTTTTTGTACGTTTGTTTCTCTTCAGAAACCGAATCTTCATGCGTGAAACTTTGTGTGCTATTTCCAGTGATCACAACTGACATATTCATGTTAGGAAAGAGTGCAAGAATTTTCCGCGCAAGATTCCTTTAAACAAATTAGATCAAAACAAGCGAAGCGAACGGCGTGCGATATTTCGCATATTGTGCAGCATGCGCTCCGCAATGGGTTAACAGTAAACACTTTTGGGGCCCACAGCCACTTCAAGTGACTATCGACCTGAACTAGGACCTTTTTGATAAGTGACGAGGTGGCGCTGCGCAGCGTTGCGCGCACGTGGCGAGCTGAAGCTGTGCGGCCAAAATGTTCAAATTTAACCCGACCCACCAAGATTGAAATAATCCTTTCAGGCTGGATTCTGACCGCTTTTCTTCGTGGCCGTGACTACCTCTGGGTCATTTGACGATTTTTGATCTCAGCTCCGCCAACTTAAAAAGCTGAGGCAAGTGTTCTTTGCTGGCTGCGCCTGGGTGAAATTTTAGAATGTGGAGACAGTGTTTTTAGACTTTCCATAAACTGCGTGTGTGCCACCGGTAGTCAAGGATTCTCACAGGATACATCATTCAGAATGCGTCCCAAGAGAGGTCATGCTTTGCACTTGGGTGAAACTCACGTGTGATGTCAGCGACTGAGTGTGAAAGATGGTGAAGCGCATATTATATTGAAACAAATATCTAAATCGACAGGATGAGTACAGCAGAGGCAGCAGAAATCGCAATGATGCTGCGTCGTGATGGCAACTGCAGAGCCCATATGTTCTACAAAGTCTGGCAAACAGAACAAACAGAGCAAAATTGGTGAAGAAGTTGTGACGTCAAAACGGCCCCATTTTGGCGTCACACTTTTTCACGAATTTTTAATCGAAGTTTACTTGTAAGGATTTTGACGGTCCTAACTATGGACTATGGTACTAATTATTCATGCTAACTCCATTTTTGCGAATTTTGAAACGTCAACTCGAAATGCAAAAATTTGTCACCACGAGGAATCGAACTAGGGACCCCTTTTCTGGTATTCAGAGGGCCGTTCAGGAAAAATTAACATGGTTCTGTGGTTCCCGCATCTGCCCCTATATCATGCAAAAGACCGTTTTCAAAAAGCTTGTCACGCCCTGAAGACTTTTGGTAAGGAATGACGAGACTAAGCTGGAGAGGAGCGTGTGAGGGAGAGAGCGCTATGGGCGAGAGGGCGCCAGACGACAGCCTTTTTGGGAAAAAATATCTGCAGCTTCAGCAGCTTATTTTGAAAGGCCCAATGCGCTCTTGTCGGTTTGGGTCTCCGTTCACGGGAACGCCACATTTGCTGTTGGGCTCTAAGGAAGTCTGTACTACAGATCGAAGATAACCATTTACACAACATCTGGGGTGCCTTTAAAGAGGACTGTCCAAACTGATTGCGATCTGTTGAAGTAACTATATACTACTCGCTACATGGGCACAGTGGTGATTTGAGGGCGCATTCTGGGCGACATGGAGGGCGGAATCATTGCACTCACTCACCACTGGAATTCTGTTGAATACCAGCTTACTGTTGCGTAAGCCGGAAGCGCTTAGCAATGTCACGCCTTTGAGTTTTTCGCGCCATCGTCCTACATGGCAGTGGTGGCTAGGATTCACTATGTGTACAGGTTCGATTTGATTTGCTTTCTTGAAAAAACTTACAAGGGAAGGATCCCAGGTCGAAGTGGCCATTTGTAACGAGACATACACCACTAGATGTGTTTTTGGACGCTGATCTTGAATCTGCTCTCCAAATCTGCGGAACGATTCTCTGAACGTAGTTATGAAGCGAGATAGTGCAGTGGCAGCGGCCCGGGCCAACGGGAAAGACGTCGTGGGATCGAATTTTCGGCGAGTTTTGACTTTTGCTTTTCCTGAGGACATTGTTAAGGAAATCCTCATCTATGCTAAGTCATCAGCACTCGCCTTTATTACTAGTGCGAGGAGATAGCGAGGAGTTTCGATCAAGTGTGCGTGCCATGTGCAAATGACCAACGGTGACTGCCCACATTTGCAAAGTTAGGTACAAATTTCAGATTTGGACCAAAAGTTGTGGAAAGGGGCATTTTGACGCGCTGAATACGAATATCACCTCTGTTTGGCACGAATGCGCCTGACGCGTGCGCTACGAGTACAAGGGGCGATCTTTTGCGAATGGCGCGCACAGTGTTAGATGCTCCTCGCTAGCTATTCCCACTTGTAATATAGGCAATCGCTAATAATTTATATGGATAAAAGCATCTTTAGCAATGTCTCAAGGAAAGCAAATGTGAGATATCGCCAAGAATTCGATCCCACGACCTCTTTTCCGTCGGCCTGGGCCGCTGCCACTGCACTATCTCGCTTCATAACTACGTTCAGGGAATCGTTCCGCAGATTTGGAGAGCAGATTCGAGATCAGCGTCCAAAAACACATCTAGTGGTGTATGTCTCGTTACAAATGGCCACTTCGACCTGGTATCCTTCCCTTGTTAGATAAAAAGCCACCTCTTGGGGAAACACATGCCTGAAGAAATAGCGGAAGCGGGGAAGTGGGTGTGATAGAGATGTGACATGCTGAAAAGAAAGCACTAAGAAAATTGCGAGGCAAAATTGAAAAAAGTGGCAGAAGAAAGAAGTTGTGGCTTTCAGATACTCGAAAGAATGTACGATTGCGTTCTTGAGGAAAGGCAGGGGCTCCGGTCAGAGAAAGGCTTACAGAAGAAGTGAAGAAGTGAAAGCAAACTCAGAAAAGAGAACTGCAAGAAAGAAGGTAAGGAAAGGAAGTGGCCGAGGATTTGAGAGAAGAAGGAAATGCCGAGAGCTGCGTGTCTGGCTAGCATTTTCGAGCTCTCTGACGCGGAAACTTCTTCTCACATTTTCCAGCTTTCGAAATAGTTAAAGACTTCAAAAGAAAACTATTTTGGAAACGCAATTTGTTATACGAACTGAGAAAGAGGGGCTGGGCTAAGCTGTTCAGTTAACAGCTTTCCGGCTCTTTTGCATTCTTTTCTTGGCGACTCGATGACTCTCGTCGAGCACAGTGAAATATTGCTGTTTTAAGCACTTTCGCCGGCACCAGGCATGAATTTTCTGAAACTCTCCAAATGGCAAAAAAAAAAAAAACTCACAGAATCAATAGAAAAGACGATTATCGCTAGAGGGCTGGGAATGAGTGCAAGGGGCCCAAGAGTCTTAAGACGTTGATATGGCCGCGAATGTCTCGGTGCGTGTGTCTGTGTGTTTTTAGGGTTGGTGGAGAGTGCGCGAGTTAATGAGAACACTCTCTCGTTCAATTTCACCGCGCATTACATCGATTCCACTGCTCATTTCTGGGATGTCCTTTGAGTAGATTTGGGGTAGAGAGGGGGATAATGAGGAACCCGTATTGAAGTCACTGAGGCTTGTAAGAATTCAATTTTAGAAATTTTTTACCGGAAAGAAATAGTGTCAACGAGGAAGCGCTGCGACACAGAATATGTCCTGCTTACAGTGATGCTTTGATGTGATAGAAAAGGATAAAGCATTTGCCGTTTGATCAATCCCTTTTTGGGATGCGGCACGCATTCTACTTCCATTTGTACATTCGCGTGGTTTGAATGCGATGTGGCCTATACAATGACTTGCGGGGGCCAGCCGATGTACAAGTCAGTGTTTTTATCCTCCCAGACAAGTCTGGTACCAATTAACCGACCCCGGAGGGATGGAAGGCTTGGTTGGCCCGGGCGACTCACGACCCAGGATTTGATCCCCGGACCGCTCGCGTGGTGAGCGCGCCACTTGTCACTTTTATTATTTATTTATTTATTTATTTATTCAATACGCTGTGTAAGACAACGTTAGAAAGGAAAATACGCAATAAAACTATAACATCAACGAGAAGCTGAGGTAAATATAAACAAGTAAATCAGTGGAGAAGTGTTGCCGATTATGCCTTTTATGCCTTAGTTACGAGTTTTGCTATTGTGCGTCTGAAGGACGCCCGAGAGCTCGGGAAGCAATTGGATTTGCTATAACGTAAATATGCAAGACCTGCCCTAACCGTGAAAAAGGTACGCCTGATGGAAGTCACTTGATATGATTATTTCTTTCAACGGATTACTTAGCTGCTCACCGGTAATAAGTTAAAGTACGTCAAAGTGCAACTTTTTAATGGTATCCGTGGCGAACCTTGCATGAGTTACAAGCAGGTGACACGACAGAGTCGATCTTGAGGAAGGGGTCAGCCGTGCTTCGCTTCAATCCCACCAAAGGAGGTGTTTACTGCTTTTTCTCATGTTGACTGTTGTGACAGGAGAGTCATAACTGAGATTCGCAGAAGGGGGGGGGGGACATTTCTGGATAGAGGTCGTCTGGGCGCTTTTTAAATAAATTTTTCGAAATTTTCACGAAAAAAGCGTGAGATTTAAGACGATATATTGGAAAAAAATTCCGAAGGCACCGGACACGCCACATATTTATATACATACTTATTCATTTGTTTAGTTATTACATGCCTTAGGTGAGCTATGGTAATTGACATGGAACAGCAGTAAAATAGCGAAAACAGGACATCAGCTAAGTTCAGCAACTAGACAGCCCTCAAAACAAAGAGAAGATCCTCTAGGAAGAAAATCCTAAAAAAGTAGCGAAATGTCGACAAATATGAAAGCACGGAGGATTTCGTGGGCTCAATTGAAGTTGCACCCCCAACAGAAATGTGTTCAGAGATGTTAGCCATCACTCTGAAGTCGTTGGTCGTACACATCGTCTCCTTTGCGGCCTAGTTCCCGTCTACCTTATTTCCTTTTTCTCAACCATTGTCACCTCCGACATTAACCAGATTTCAAAATTATCGGAAATTTTGTATTTGGTTTCGTGATTATGAGATCAATAGGCATGCTGCCGTATTCGGCTTATTCAGACCTTTTTTTAATATGCGCCCATTCTCCACTTTCACCGTTCAGGGTCGTGGTTGCATTTGGACGTGACCTGACCTATGCAATGGAGCGAGAGGACCTAATAAAAGGATAAAAGGATAAAGCATTTGCCGTTGATCAATCCCTTTTTGGGATGCGGCACGCATTCTACTTCCATTTGTACATTCGTAGTGGCGTTTGAATGCGATGTGGCCTATACAATGACTTGCGGGGGCCAGCCGATGTACAAGTCAGTGTTTTTACAAGTCTGGTACCAATTAACCGGAGGGATGGAAGGCTTGGTTGGCCCGGGCGACTCACGACCCGCACCGCTGGTCCGGGGGCGTGGTAGCGTCTCACTGCCACTCACCACTTCCGGCCTCGGAGGGACCCATGCTAGTGTTTAAATACTCGCAGAAGCGCCTGGTACCAACTCAGGACCTGCAAGGGATCGGATTTGTTGTATAAGATGAAATTCTAGGCAACACTTTAGTCTTATGGTTATACTGTGCCTGTCTTGAACAGGATCAGCTAGACTGGCTTGATTTGAAATTAGGGTTTAGCGTCCGTTGCTGGCCATATTTTCAAAATTTTACGACCCTCCACCCTCTGCACCAATTCCGCCCTGCCGATGGATCAATTCCCGTTTATTGGGATGCGTGCCGCATCCCAAAACGGGGATTGATCAACGGCAAATGATTTATCTCTATCCTTTATCCTTATCCACCTCGCTTGGAAGGTATTAGTATGACCGTCTTAGCTATTTATATCTTTTCACATATCTTCATATTTTTATGCCCATCCTCGATGTATCCTGAACTACATGTATTTTTTATAATATAAAGCGAAAAAAGTAAGATCTGCAGTGGTTTCGGACCTCCATCTTCATAGTCATATTTTTTTTTCATTAGCATCCTTCTGGGAAGGGATACAAAAAGTTGAAAAAAAATTTAAGTTGCTTTCACAAGTTATGTTGGGAACTTTCGCCCCAGGCGGGACTAGAACCCGCACCTCTCGCTTTCCGGGCAAGTGCGCTACCAGTTACGCTACCGGGGCACCATTTCATTCCAACTCAGCTTTTCATGGTATACGTACCATAGCTTGTCAGCACTCACACGTAGCGTGTACAACCCAGCATACTTGTGAAACATTCGCAAGGCGAACTGACAAACAGCTGTTGACAAACAAAAACAACTCAAATTGTGTTCCTTTAGAAATTGCTTAAAGGACGAATTCACGATGAAAAAGCAACCCATTTCAAATTAACCTAGGGATGGTGAGTGGTACACGAAAGAAGGAAGAACCATGAGAAACGGCCCAGAACCCGAGAAATGGTACCCCTTCCTTGCCCGTTGATTCGAGCATTGATGCGACTCTCATCGCTGTGCCCTCTTCAACACTACGCTCTCTCAGCTATCTAATCACTCGCCACGTATTGAACTACGGCGAGTGATCAGATGATCGGTGGGCGGAGATCGCCGGACCCGCCAGCTTTGAGGCATGATAGGTCGCCGAGGTCAAATTTTTCCATGCGAATTGCGCGTCAGTTCGCACCCTCAGGAGGTCCGTGGGTCCCTCAACTAGGTCAGTTTCCCTTTCTTCGACCTTCATTCTAATCGTGAATTCCTCCTTTAAAAGCTCGCCGAATATGACGTATATGAGTATGGGAAACCTGTTTTCAACATTCAAACGCACATAAGCTCCTTCGTAATTAACTTTTTACAGTTTTTTAAAGCTAATTGAAATTCAGAAGACCAGCGCTTTCTAACAGGTACCGAAACTTTTCAAAAGAAAATAGTCGTGTTGTTCCATTTTTTCAAATTTGGGGTCCCATTTGGAAAATCGCGGATGTCTTCAAATTCCAAACGCTTTCATAACATCTTTCATAATTGACTTTTTGCAGATCTCTTAAGCGTTATAAATAAGAAATAGGGCTCTATAAAAGACGCTAAGCTTTTTCTGGAGGTCTCCTTCACAAAAAATAGTCTTGCTTTTTATCTATGGCTTTTTCGAGCCATTCAAAAGGTGAGTTTTCAACTTTCAAATGCCCTTATGTTTCTTCAGAATTGGTACAATAAAAAGGGCAAGACCTTCGAAATCTACACAATTAGTGCATTATATGCTGGAAGTAAGCTGGAGTCTCCCAAAAAGAATAGAAATGTAAACCTTTCTTCTGCCGTAATTTTCTAGGACATTAGAAGTCATTTGGCTGAAATCTTTGCTCATCCCTTGCACTTTCAATTTGGGTCTAAAAGCAATGGGATTGTTTTCTACACAGAGTTCTGTCCTGTCATGCCCTCATCTTGAAAATATCGAGGTCAGAAAGAACTCCTGCCGTGGGATAAGCCATTCAATCGTCTGTGGTTGTTAGTCGCAATGGCAGTTGAATATCAGTCCTCCTTTGCCACTTTGCTATGACTTAATCCCTTCAAATTCTATATCTGGTACTTGACCTTACAATCCCCTCTTTCCAAGTCGAATACGCCCTCCCCCCACCCCCGCTTGGCACACCGAGCGGACGAACCTGGTTGTGACCGACGTCTCTTGCCGCTGTATCAGCTCCTCTCAGACAATGCAAAGCAAGCCAGATGAGCATCTCACCGGTGTCTTTAGCATAATTGGTCGGTGAACTTCTTTCTGGTCAGCCTTTTCTTTATTTTATAAAAACCCTAGGCAGCATGTGGTAAGCATAAGGTGTAATTTAAATTGGTGTAATTAAAATTTTCCCTCAGATAATTAGGGAACTGTTATAAATATTTATGACATTGTTTTTGCTTATGTCCACGCACAATTTGTCTATTTTTTGGGTCCTCTAGCGGTGTCAACTGACACAGTGTCGCAAGTATCTCGGCTTTCCATATCGGATTTCCCTAGGTTCACAAAGTGAAGCCGTAATCAAATTTCACCTGTTCGCCTTGGAGCAGTTGGTCGAGGTCCCATGGGTTCGGCTCCGGCATTTGCGAGTACTCGGACGAGAAACGGGCATCATCAGCATTCTCTTGATGAAGCTTGCTGAAAAAACCTCCTATAAAATAAAATTGATAGCAAAATCCACAGAACTCGCTGTAGTGACAAAGTGTGGCGGAAATAAGCGA
>MU907246.1:0-11962 GCA_036418205.1 Ostertagia ostertagi | reverse complement strand
ATGCCAGCAAGGCTATCAATGTGGCGCTTACGGTTGTATGAGAAGAAAGGCGCTTTCTGCGCTGACAGCCAGAATCGTAAGTCGTTCACGTCAGAATCTCCAATGAGCTTTTACTAAGGTCTACCCATTCAGGATGGAGTGATAGTTGGAGACGACAACGCCGAAGAGGCGCACACTCTCCCACTGGACCCGAAATCGATCACCTTCGCCACAAATTTCACAAATGATAAACTGACGGTAAGGTAGGAGGGGAAGGGATCAGTGGACGCGATGGAATCCCAGCTAGAACTTCTCTTTCAGAATCCGAATTTCATTTTCCGCACATGTTGCGAAGGCCAGAGGTCTTCCAGACGCTTGTATTCGATACTGCCACTTCAACTCTTACACCGCGAGCTCGGTAAGAGTT
This sequence comes from Ostertagia ostertagi, assembly GCA_036418205.1. Classification (NCBI taxonomy): domain Eukaryota; kingdom Metazoa; phylum Nematoda; class Chromadorea; order Rhabditida; family Trichostrongylidae; genus Ostertagia; species Ostertagia ostertagi. The sequence continues at coordinate 11,556 of MU907246.1, read as the reverse complement.
TTCTTCTTGAAATCTTTGTCATGGCAGTCCAAAAATGGGAAAGTTGCAAACGACGATTATTTCAAGTACTACTTCATGAAACAACTTTCTTTTCTTAATACGCGGGATGAAAAGAAATGAAACTTCCGGCGTTGCGTCATTTTTGGGATGAGCCATGCATTCCACTTCCATTGAGAACTGTACTGGCATTCAAATGCGACACGGTCTATGCCGATACCGGGGCTTGCGGTGGCCATGGCCGTGTACAAGTCAGTGTTTTTCTCACAGATCGGTTTGGTACCATTTAGTCGCCTCCGGAGAAATGGGTAGAGTTGAAGTTCAGCACATTCATGGCAGCCCATATGGGTAGCCAGCCAATACATTTACCAACCGTTTGCCGAAATTTTTGCATATTTCTGATGATTCAGAATTCAGAATTACTGACGTGTTATAGTTTACCGAATTTACTTTGTGCTATGTTTTTGATGGGCAGAAGTGGTGTAGGGCGGAAGTGGTGTAGTGGCAAGTGGCACGCTTCACCACGCGAGCGGTCCGGGGATCAAATCCTGGGTCGTGAGTCGCCCGGGCCAACCAAGCCTTCCATCCCTCCGGGGTCGGTTAATTGGTACCAGACTTGTCTGGGAGGATAAAAACACTGACTTGTACATCGGCTGGCCCCCGCAAGTCATTGTATAGGCCACATCGCATTCAAACGCCACGAATGTACAAATGAAGTAGATGCGTCGTATATTACACAAAATCCGCGGATGAGAGGGGAGGGGGAAGCAGGACGCGCCCTTTCCACCAAAAAATGAAGAGGGCGTCGTCGTGGAAGCCTTAGTTGGAGAGAGATGGAATGAAGTAAAAAGGGTAATTGCTTTGAGTCGATTCGATACCGAGATTGAAACCCGAAACCGTACGCGTGCGTAAAGTTTGAAACTCTTTCCCCACTACGCACTGTCGCACCCAATAGGCCTGTGATCTGTTAATAAATGCAGATTTATCTTGATGACTATTGCGTTGGTGACCATTCGGTGTTCCGCCTCCTCTTGTCTTTACTGTAGTCCTACCCTATCTCGTTTCATGTTTCAGTGCCTCCTCTACTTTTTCTCATCATGGAGACTGGTTCCACGCCGTCTGTGCAGTCTGTGCTACCCCGCTTCATGCATTGAATGCTAAAATAAATCAAAAGCAAATAAAAAAGGGAACGGGAAGAAACGTTATTGGAAATATAAAACCGTTGTGTTTTCAGTTGGAACAGATGTTTTACAAGAACGATGCTTGTCCTCTTGAAGCTGCTCACGAGATGCACTACTGTGCTGCTCAAGGAATGGATCATTACACAGGTTTAACATTATTTTGATATAGTTATATTGATTATATTGGATATGGTTTTCTATTTATCTCTTATATTATGGAATTATTAGTAATTTTTTTCATTGTATTTGACCACTGCTTAAATTCCTTGATAATTTTCTTAACAACTTTATCTATTGTATCTATTGTAGTGTAAACTAACCCGTACCAGCATTTTACAAGGGAGGTCTTCTCAGGGCAAGGTGCGCTTTTTGGAAACGGATTTTGTAGGGACGCATGTATGGACCACAAAACCATGTTTCGTTTTCGCTGAACGGTTTTAGTAGTACCAAAAAAGTGGTGAATAATACTCTTGATGGTTCAATCCCCCGCGGCGACTAAATTTTGCAATCAAGGTTGGCGGCCACTTGTTGGCTTCAAAATGGTCCTGACGATGAATTTGACATCTGATTTTGATATTTAGCGCGATTTGGCACCAAACCGTAGGCGCCAACCCAAATGCAAAATTTAGTCGCCACGGGGGATCGAACCCTTAACAGTACCTTATGCTTCTTTTTTGGTACTGCTATAACCGTTCAGCGAAAATGAAACATGGTTTTGCGTTCCCTACATGCGTCCCTACAATATGCACAAAACCGTTTTGAAAAAGCGCACCTTGCCCTGAAAGACCTCCCTTGTAAGGATCTATTGATGTGTCCTCCGGCCTTTTTAATCAACTTCGGTTTTGCACACCGAATGCCTAAAGTCTTTTCAGTGCTGCGGAAGGAGCGGTGTAGCTAACACGGCAGCAGGAGAGAAATGCCTAACATTCTGTGACCAGAGACCGAACAGGTACGCCCACATGGGAATTTATGAGAGACAAAAAAAAATCAAAAATTCCGTGTTGTGCAATTCCTTTCAGGATGTCGCCACGCGCATATCCAAACCATCTTCAAAATTGTAGCGGCACTTGCCATGGACCTATTGTGGTAGTATAAACTCAAACTGCGGCTCCATAACATAGCTTTAATTTGCTGCGGCTCTGGGGCATGTGATGCCTTCTTGTCTTGTGTACGCGAGTGAAAAGACAGGAAATTAGTTGTTGCGATATAAGCATAGTTAGAAGGGCATCTGAAGCTCATTGACGGCACTGAGGAACGAAGATCGTAGCGGTGAGGAGCAGGGTCAACTGCCACGGTCGCACTTTTCAGAAAATTGGTGACCCCCCCCCCCGTAATAAGGGGATCTCAGTGGCTACGCCGCCCACCGTCACATCAGCTTCGGAAGGTATCATGGAGCGGCAAACTGCAAATCCTCCAACTTTGCCTACTTCACGATACTTTTCTACAACTTTTAGAAAATCTTTCAAAAAACCGTCTGAATAGCAAATCCTCCCAATGAATCCTTTCCTACTATGATCACAAAAAGCTCATCCCAAACAAATTGCGTAGCATTCCTCCCGGAAAGCCCAATATGCGACTTTACTCGTTCGAAAAAGTGCGAACGGAGGGTTGACCCACGTTGGGAGGTGCGCGTAGACATCGCATCACCTGGCTGATTGCATAATGCCCCCAAATGTAATGCTTTTCTGGAACGGTAAATCTTGCAGTGAATTTAGGATTCTATTTAGTTACAAGGCTCTCAAAGATGGCGCCAAACATTGATAATTCAATAGTAATACGTTCTCCAAGAAGTTATAAGCTACTATTACAGATTCACCGCCCTCGACACCTCATATCTTCCATGTTATGACGTCTTCGAAAATATGAAACGCTGTTTCTTTGTCGAAATCCGGTACGTCTATGGGCAGTACCAGCAGAACATGTTTGCGAAAATGTTACCCCTTATTTAAATGAGGATGAGCCGTTCCTCATGGTTTATATGCTTCATCCCTGCACTACTATGACACCGCCCACCCTTAATTCCAAGGTCCTCCTTGGGTCATCGCTGAAATCGCTATTCAATTGACCGTTCTGAATCACAGCAATGCTTCAAGCAGACGGTAGAGACGGGGGTTCGACACGTTACACTCAAAACCAGAAGGCTCTCGTGGCGCGCAAATATGGGGTTTGGTGACCGCTCTCTCTTTCTGATGTGCCTGGTAGAATATCAATGCCCATATGACCGGAGGATGGCTTGGGTAGGCTAGGCAGGGTGCGGGCAAAGTTAGCCGTCTGTCCAACCCACTCGGGCAAGGAGGGGGGGGGAGGGCTGGGTGGTGAGGAGGGTTACTGTGGTTGTATTGCGAATTTTGAAACAGGGAGGTGGAACTACTCCCACCGCCTCCTTTTGCTCGATGCACTCAGGATCCTGTTTTTTTGGGCCTGCGGGAAGCTGGGAGGAAAGGGGTTAGGGGATTCGGAGCTAAGGGCGTCAGGTTGAGGGTGTCCTAGCTTTCACGGCATCACTAACACCAGTAAGTTCACGGAGATCGGCGGAGAGGTCGTAGATCTGAATTAGGCCATTTACGACTGTTGACCAAGGTGTGGTCCTCTAGTGGATCCAGCGCTTTTAGTTCTCTCCCTCAACAGGTTTGAAAAGGTGGGACCAAGCCTTCAATAACCTTTGATATTTTTATAATAAACTTAGTGACAATTTCACCGTTTTCTAGGCGGAAAGCCGAAGCGAAGTTTGGCGGAAAGACGACCTCTCAACAAATACTGGACAAATCCGGAGAATTTTGAAGAGCCATCAGTCTAATAGATTTTTTTCTGTTCTTATATCGCAATGAAGATGGAACAGCACTGAATTGCAGCAAACAGCAGACAAATCCTCGTTCCAGACGGGTTTTTCGTGGCATGTACATAGATATCGAGCAGAAAAAAAAACGAGTTGAAACGGTTGTTTCTGTGTTTGACCAGGCGATCCGGGAAAACAATTCGGGCTACTTTCGCCTTTGTTGGTAATGCTAGCGGTCATCATCAATGTGTTTCTCATTCAGGTGTTCGCCGTGGGTTTTTTAAACTTATTGATTTCACTAATAACTTTTGTTTCACACTTGGCCAGGGTTTTGAAAGAATCTGTGGCAAACTAGGGTTGAGGAGTCCGCATAACAAGTAATTCGGAAATCTCTAAGGTTAATCGCTATTTTCCCACGAAGTATAACATTCCCTTTCTCATTAGGGGCTTTGCATATCGATTTGTGAAAAGTAGTACCCTGTGTGGGTACTCGACAGGAAGGCCATCGCGCGGCGAGAAGGTAGCAGCCCGAAGGGGTACCCCCCAGGAGGCCCGTCGCGCGGCAAGAAGGCAAAGTCAGCGGACGAGTCGCGCGCGTACTATAGGGATTTCGCGTCAAGTTAAATAGAGTGTCCCACTGCACGTCCTACATCGCACACCACGCGCTGCAACTCGTCCGCCGACTCTGCCTTCTTGCCGCGCGACGGGCCTCCTGGGGGGCAGGGTCAACCCTATCGTTGTTACTATTCGAAAAATTTTTACGACCCCCCTCCCCCAAGGTGGATTTGGTACGACCCCCTTCTCGACCCTCAACCACCATATTCCTCTCTATAACATTAACTTCCACTACCACTCAACCCTCAAAACTCCGCCCACTTTTTCCTCCAAAAATGCCGTCGAGCGGGGGGGGGGGGCCGGCTGAAACGGCAAATTTTTATCTTGCGCGCCCTCTACTCGCACAACCTACTACCCACACGAAATCTTAGTTTCTCCTCAATCCCACACGTGATTTCGAGCGACTAAAGTGGGTACGACCCCCCCTCCTACAAACTCAACCAGGTACGACCCCCCCGTTGTTACTCGTAACAACGTAGGGTTGACCCTGCTCCTGGGCGGATTACCCAGAGCGAAGTTTTGGTGGTGGGAATATCGCCAGACGCGGGTGGGTGATGATGGGACGTACTACGTACATTCTATTTCAACTTGACGCAAAATCGTAACCCCCCACTGCGACTCGTCAGTTGACCGTCTGAGTCTGTACCTTCTCGCCGCGCGAAGGGCCTCCGGTCGGGATGTCAATCTGTGCGGATCCACGAAATAATCATTCTATTTATGTGGTGTCTTGAATAATGTCGGGTGTCGTGACAAAAACTTTGGAACGGGGGGGGAACAAATCGACAAATTTCCGCCGAATCTGTCACAAATGTGGCAATGGATACATTTCCGCTTGTTTCTGAAAATGCTTTCACTACGGACCTTTTTGGCATTTTCACCTTTGGCAAAAAGATTTACTCCTCTTCTGGGGCGCAACTCTACCCATCTTTTAGACTAAGTTCATCGAATTTCTGACGCACTTGCGTCGCCTTTGAACTAATTCTCGACAGATAAGCCCTAGCCAATTTCACATAAAAACACCTCCGCTCGCGCAGTGCACTTGCGTACCCTTACAGGTTACCGTAAATCTGGCTGCAGGGTAATTCGACTGCCCTGATTACGAAAATGACATTCATTTTTGGCGGTGGCGCCCTCTGGCGCCAGTTGGCGTCACCTTGTCACGACACTTGATTTCACCAAATTTGGTGTCAACTTCTGTATAGGGGTTATTTTGGTGTCCTGATGACGAATATGGATATTCATTCACGGCGCCAGCGTCATTTGAATATTTTCTGTTCTTCTGCACCCTCCCTCTCCCTCACTGGATAGATTCGGGAAATATAGTTGCAACAACGCTAAATGCCTAAAAACGAATGCTTTTCGTAAACAGGGCATGGATACCCGATGGCCAAGTTACGTGGCATTAGATATACTCAAGTACACTCCAGGTGTTTTTATCGTGACACTAAGCAGTCGCGGGTAGATCTACGAGAATTAGGGTTATTTTAGGGTACATGGCCGCCCCAAGGCGCACTTCCCTCCATGTGCCCCTTTGGCCAAGCTCGATCTACCCGCGACTCCCCGAAGTGATTGTTTTTAGGTTTGGTTTTCTTCGGAAGGTGAGCTTTCTTGCGTGGAACTTGGAATATTGTCTCTGGACGTTCACAATTAGGTATGTTCGATGTATGTTCCATTGGACAGGCCGTAAAAGGTACGTGCCGCGAACAAGCGCTTGTGATAATAAAAATCCGTTCTTGAAATTAGCTCATTGTGAACCATTGCTTAAAGCAACAATCCAGGAACGAATTCGCGGGTAAGGACCACCTATAATGACGTTGCAGGTGAGAAGTTGGTCAATGGAGAAGAAAAAGTAGAAAAAAACGTCGGGCAGGGGCTTAGACAGGGACTCCCCCGGCCGTTTAGGGAGATGTGTGTTGGACGAGTTGTCCGAACCTGCCCGTAGTACATGCGCTCCAGTTGACTGCTGGCAAATAGCCATGCATGCTTGCAAATACATAACTATTTGCCAGCAATCGAAATTGAAGCGCTTCAATTGCGTTCTTATGGAATCGACCTCATACAGCGCGGCGGTCCCGCAACGACCGCTAGTCGAGCAAGCGCTCTGCACAGCGTATGTTGGGCGATCCGCCTCTTTATGGGTGATCCGCCCCCTCCAAGAGGACTTCGACCCCTTCCAGCGCATTTTAGAGGTAGGTTTTGAATTAAAGACATTTCCTATAAACTTTAGTTGGGCTGGGGCATGTTTTGACCGCCTAATGACCAAGTAGTTGAAACCCTGCCTGGACTGTTGCTTTAACGCGCGCACCGAAACGCCTACGAACTTGTTTACCAACCCATGAGACTACAGTCCTCCTTCTTTCTCTTACAAGGAAGGTCTTTCAGGGTGTGCCAAGCTTTTTCAAAACGGTCTTTTGCATGATATAGGGGCACATGCGGGAACCACAGAACCATGGTTAATTTTTCCTGAACGGCCCTCTGAATACCAGAAAAGGGGTCCCTAGTCACACCTTTTCACCAGTTTTTCAATCAAAGTCTATTTGTAAGGGTTACTGACGGTCCTAATCATGAATATGGTACTAATTATTCATGCTAACTCCATTTTGCGCGAATTTTGAAACGTCAACTCGAAATGCAAAAATTTGTCACCGAGGAATCGAACTAGGGACCCCTTTTCTGGTATTCAGAGGGCCGTTCAGGAAAAATGAACCATGCTTCTGTGGTCCCCATATGTGCCCCAATGTCATGCAAGAAACCATTTTGAAAAAGCTTGGCACACCCTGAACGACCTCCCTTGTTAGTTCGTCATTTTTGCACAGAACCGCCTTGCTCTCACCACTTGAGTGAAGACCGAGAAGAATGTCTTGAATGACGTTCGTGCCTTCTGTTTCGTGCGTGTCGGTCTGCAATACAGACTTTGGCGCAATAACTTCTTCTTCTTCTTCTTATTCTTTAGCGTCTGTCCCGCTTGTAGGCGGGGTCCGCTTTTCTGATGTGTTGACGCCACTTCTCCCGATTGAATGCTTGATCGGGGTGGATGTTAACGCTCTTCAAGTCTTCGTGCAACGTGTCGAGCCATCGCTGCTTCGGACGTCCTCTAGGCCGCTTTCCGCGCACGTCAAGGTTGAGACCGATCTTACGGACACTGTCCTCATTCGCGCGAAGAACATGTCCATACCATCGGAGACGGGCTTCGCGCATTTTATCAACAATCGGAGCTACACCGAATCGCTCCCTGATGACATCATTACGAATGCGATCTAATCGTGTGACTCCGGCTGTCCAGCGGAGCATCTTTGTCTCCATCACACCGAGACGGGCTTCAACTTCTTTGGTCGCAGGCCAGCACTCAGCACCGTAAATGGCGACCGGCCGGATGACGGTTCTATAGATCTTGGATTTGAGACGCTCAGGTATATTCTTATCGCAGAGAACGCCAGTCATCGAGCGCCATTTCAACCAGGCTGCATTCACGCGAGAATTCGTTTCCACGACCAGGCTGCCGTCAGACGCAATTGCTGATCCCAGATACTTGAATGTTGTTGTACGTGTGAGCTCAGTACCATTGATCTTAATAGAGCCTGGCTCACTCGGATCGGTGGTCAAGTACTCTGTCTTTTTGACATTCAACCTGAGTCCGAACATAGCTAGACGGTCGGACCAGGTTTGCACCTGTTGCTCAAGCGTGCTTTTATCTTCGCTAGCGAGCATCACGTCATCAGCATAAAGAAGCGTCCATGGTACCGGCTTCTGGAGATCTTTTGTAATGGCATCCATGACGACAACAAATAGCAGTGGGGATAACGCAGAGCCTTGGTGTACTCCGACAGAGATGGGAAAATCCGTCGATGTGCCCGCGGCCGTTTGCACTCGGCTCTTTGGACTCGAGTACAGGATGCGCACCCACTCAATAAGCTCTTCGGGAACGCCATGCTGTCGTAAAGCATACCATATAACGTCACGTGGAACGCGATCGAAAGCCTTCTCCAAGTCTAGGAAGGCAAGATGTATCGGCTTTTGTTTTTCGCGATGCTTTTCTAGCAGAAGGCGAGCGGCGTGTATGGCATCGATGGTGCTGCAACCAGCAACAAAACCACACTGGTTGGTGGTCAGCTCGACGACGTCACGGATACGACTGTCTACAATTCGCTCAAAGATTTTCATGCTATGCGAGAGCAGGCGAATTGGACGGTAGCTAGTGCAGTCCGCAGGACTGCCCTTTTTCTTCCAGATTGGAATCGTCGTGCTCTGTTGCCAGCTCTCAGGCACCTTCTTCTCTGCAACGACCTGGTTGAAGAACTCCGTCAACCATTCTGCAGGATTCCAGCACTTTGATTTCCACAAGTCCGCCGCTAAGTCGTCAGGACCAGTTCGCTTTGCCTGATTTCATCTTCTTCATGGCCGCCGATGGTCTCCTCCATGGTTATCTTCTGAACGGGGCCGTGTACTGGCGGAGCGCAAGGGATGGCGGGATGAGCAAATTCGACTGTTGAGATGTTCTCGAAGTATTCACACCATCGCTTCAATGCTTTCTCGCGGTCCGTCAGAAGGTGACCATTCGCATCATTTATGCCGAAGAACTTTTCTATATCCTCGGTCTGGCGATAGCGGGTCTTTGCGAGTCGGTAAATGTACCGTTCACCATCGCGCGACTCGAGTTTCTCATTGAGATCGGCAAAATGAGCTGCTTTCGCAGAAGCAACGGCCTTCTTTGCCTCTTTCTTCGCTATCTGATAGCGCTGCCAGCAACCGGCTGTCTTCTCCGAAAGAAAAGCGTGGTAGCGCTTTTTCTTCTCTCTTACTTTCTCTCTAACTTGATCCGTCCACAGCCATGTTTGCTTATCAACCTTTCTCCGTCCAGGCTTCGTCATGCCGAGCTCGGATCGCGCAACCTGGGTGATCGCTTCGGCAGCACCTTTCCAAGTTTCGTCGACAGTCGTTACCGCTGGTAATCGAATGCGGGAAACGACGGCCGCTTCTTTCTCCTTCAGTCGCCACCACTTGATTCTCGCTGGCCCACATCTTTCGGCTAGTTTCGGTCTCGGTGGGGCGATTTTTAGCGTACAAATCAATGGTCGGTGTTGTGTGACGACCGTTTCATAAGGTACTACTTTTGCGTCCGTTACGAGCCCTTGATCACGGTGCCTAACAAGGACAAAATCGATTTGTGTTCTGGTTTTACCGCTATAGAATGTGATAAGATGTGAGTCACGTTTTCGAAATTTCGTGTTTACTATGGCGAGATTATGCGAGTCTGCATATTCAAGAATTCGTTCGCCATCAGTATTACGTGACCCATAACCAAAACCACCATGACAGCTATAACCGTCTTTCGTAGCGCCCACGTGGCCATTGAGGTCACCGGCAACAATTATGGCTTCTTGTGACGGTACCTCAGCTGTCTTCTCATCAAGCAGGTTCCAGAACTTGTCCTTGTTTTGCTCGGAGCATCCAGTCTGCGGAGCGTACGCAGAGAAGAAATGGTATTTTTGATGTTCCATGACGACAACGATCTTCATTAAACGGTCGTCGAAGCGCTCCACACTTACTATCGAATCACGAAAGCGTTCAGAGACAATCATCCCGACGCCATTGGTGGTTCTGGGACCGCCACATAGAACGGCTTTGAAGCCGCGGCCAATGTCCCTCGACTTGCAGCAGGACCACCTCGTTTCCTGCACGGCACAGAAATCAATTCTTCGGCGCTCCAGAGCTTCTGCTAACTCGTGCGAGCGTCCCGTTAACGTGCCAACATTTAACGTCGCAACGCGAGTCTTCCATACGTTGCGGGACTTTTGGACTAGCCTAGTTGCCCCCCGATGCCGTCCTTGCACCGGAGACCCTCGCATACTTTTCACACTCGCCGGGCTTTGCGAGTGCGCGTCGGCTCCCGCGGACGCCGTAGCATTATCTCGAGATACTTGTAGCGACATTGACATTGTGATGTGACGTGGGTGTTCGTAGGCCGGCCTGTCACGGGGGCCTGTCGCCTGCATTCGAATGTCCGTGGTCGGCTCAGCTCACAAAAGTGAGCAGTTTCCAGTGGCACCACTTGGAGGAACGGACATCACCACCACTGTGGCGCCATAACACGGGCATAGAATTGAATAACAACAAAAAACCGCCCCAGGCATCGTTTTTTTGACGTCCCCGATAAGTGAGAACTGATTTTGCACAGCAGCAGTAATAAAAGAGGTTATAATTTCAAAAAAAAAAAAAAAGCAATGTGGTGGTTTTGATGTATTGATGCATCTTATGCCGATATAATGTGGTCTGTAACCCTGAATTAGCAGAGGCTCAGCAGCCGAGTGTCCCCCAAGGGGCCCATCGCGCGGCGATGGAAGAGACGCAGACGTGGCAAAGAGGACGAGTCGCAGCGCATACTGTGGCGGTTAGGCGTCAAGTTAAATAGATTGTACCATACTACGTCTCATATCGCACAGGCACGCCGCTGCAACTCGTCTCTTTGCCGCATCTATATATATTCGCCGCGCGACGGATCCCTTCGGGACATGCCTACCGAATTCAAGAGTTACTTGACACATGTGATCAAGTATGAAACAAGAAATACGGTCATTCTCTGCAGGTTCATATCCAGCCAAATTGCATCAATTTCAGTGTTTACCTGACTTTTACGGGGATTTCCCACCAGCCGTTTTTCACTGGGAATGTCTGGACAGAAGGTAAGATTGGAAAAGTCGTTTCAAAGCCTTAAACATATCTTTCTTTTTTATTAGCTAGTATATATTTCTTGAAATTTTAGAAAATGCCCGAGTTCACTTCGATGCAGCAGCGGTTGCAAAAACTCTCTAAGACTTTATGGAAACCGATTGCGCAATGGAATTTCGAAAAAAGCTCTCATCGACCAAAAACGCCTCAGTCAAGAGTTCGCAAAATGCTCCTATACAAAATTTATACAAGGTTGGCTCGTTCTTCTCTACTGTACAGAAAACCAATACATAATTCGTTTGTTGCTTAATGCTGAAATCC
>MU907193.1:0-10863 GCA_036418205.1 Ostertagia ostertagi | reverse complement strand
TCTACTGTCGTTCATTCCACACTGCGAGCTGTAGATGACAGAGCGTTACGTGCGTCTCCCTGACTATTTTTGACATAAGGAGACAGTATGGTATTCTTCAGTTCTAACTGATCAGCGGACTTTTCCGCTCGAAGGGTGGAACCGACGGTGAGTTTATTTCTTGCGCTGTCCTGATCTTCTCGAGGGGTTTCTGACACGATGTCGAAACCGCTAGAGTTGATGAGGCGCTTGGTGGTGTAGAGCGTAAGTCTAACGCTTGAAACACGTTCAGGCCTCTGAAGACGACGATTCAGTCGAAACGTTAGGCCATTGAAATAAATGTTCCACCAAACAACCTCGTAAGGCACAAAAAATTTATCAGACGTTCAATTTAGTGTTTCTAACCTCTCAGGCAGTCCGATACTAATTGGCTGAACCCGGAGGGTGGAAGCCTGAGTTGGCTTGGACAAGATTCCATCCGGGATTTGATGCATGGACCTTGGGCGTGGGAAGTGACGCCAGTTGTCACTACACCATCTGCACAGTTTAGGTGTAAACATATGTCAGAAATTATTTTTTAAACAATCTCCATGACTTAACACAGTAATAGCATCCTCAAGGCTATCCATAATTAGTGGTCATGAAGGGTGGGTAAGGACAAGAAAGCTGAGGCAGGCAGCTGACTTAATCAAAGGTTGGGATAGAGTTTCCTATTGAACCCTAGCCCATAGGCTATACGACCGAGCAGTACGTTTTCTTCAGCCGTTCTAACTTCATTGTTGACACCATCGCAAGATACAGGGGCATCCTCCAGGACTGGGTTCAGAGGGGGACAAGAACTCTGGAAAATGAGAATTGCTCATGCACCGTGGAGTCTCTCCTCCTCCATTAGAGGCTCAGTCCCGATCTAACAGATAGGAAATGCTTTGCGCTATTTCATGCATTGCCACCATAATGCCCCTGTGTCTTGCGATAGCGCCCTTTATTCTTTCCAAATAAGGTCTGAAATTCCGCTGTAACGCAACTTTACTACATGGTTTTTCTATTTCATTGCTATTCATGTCCGGCGATAATGCGGCCTGTCGTCGTCGTAGGTGCTAATTGTCATCGGTGCGTTTAGACGTGATCGAATTTAATTCATTCGGTAAACATCGCCGAAGCGAATGTCATCAGTGTCGTTTCATCAACGGCAATGCCTCATGGATGAGAGCAATTGCCGTTGTCGACCGCCCTACAGCTATCAGCGAGACGGGTTGTTGTCTGCCAGAAAATTTTTGAGCCTTTTTGTGATCACATCCTTGACAAGTTGACGATTACCTGACAAATGTGCCACATGGCTATAGCATAAGGCTTTACCTACTTAAGCCGCAATAATACCAGCTCGGGGTGGGAGGTGGACCTCTCTGGCCAGCACCTCTGAAGGTTCGTTCTCATCTCCCTCCATGACATTGTTTTAGTAGTTTACTCCCTGTTGAATGAATCTTGTAGGTTGAAATAGTGTTTGGACGGGTAGTTTCCTAAATAGCTTTCGACTTTTCCAGGCTCTGAAGAAGGTGAAAGCACCGAAACGTCGGCCAAATAAAGCTATTGACAATCTTGGTCGGAAGCTCAGTACTAAACTATTCTATTCTGAAAATATGCCAAGAATTCATGCAAAGTCGACTTGATCAGCCTAGCATAAGTCTCTCTTGAATGATAGAACATTAAAGGACACAAGCTTGTCAGCTTCCTTAGGAACGTTATCTCAGGTAAAAAGCTCACCAAGTCGTTCACTGGATTAAGCCCTAGCGCGAGAAAGCGTAGAGGTATCGGAACATACGGGTGGTACAAATTCTCGGCTCAAAATTGCCTCTAGATATGTAGGGCGCGCTAAAGCTAGAGTTCACAATTCTTGACCGAGCAAACCCGGTCTTTCCCTACGCCGGTTTGCGGATAAGAATTGACCTCATCGGGCTCGAATCAGCTCTTCTCCGTAAAGCTCACTTCCGATTCTTTCCCTTTCCGGCGGTGCGCAGAGTGTATTTCATTTCGCTGTCTATTTTTTGAACCTTCACGGCCTAAAAGTAAGAAGCCTATACTTTCGAAATTTTCGTGATTCCTTTTCCTTTTTTCTTTCTCTGTCGGTCCACTTCGTACCTCGACTTCCATTATCGAGGGATTAGCCATAGCAGCTTGATCCTGTGGCGTGCCTTTATCTTGAAACCCGTATAGGCCGGTGGATTCACGTGGGCTTTTTTCCTCTAAGTACTTCTTCAACAATGTTTCCATGAATATGGGCAGCTGCGGGCGACTTCTGGAGGTGAATCGCTCGGCATCTGTCAAGCCCTTGGAATGCATCCATCATTTGAACAGCTCTTTAAAGCTGCTAAGGCATTTGAATGCATGCTGTTAGTATACGTTGACAGTGACTGGCAAGCCGGTTCTTGTTGATATCGAAATATTATCTCTTGATATCTCTCGTATAAACATAAATGTTGTACTAATGAACCAACTTAGACTATGGGAAGTTTGTAGGTAAATCATCGAATGTGATTACTGCGGTGTTTCTGAATGCTGCGATATTGATATGCCAAAATTTCGTGAATTTTTTTCAAACCTTCTACGCAAGAATGGTTTACCATCACACAGGTACATTGCATTCTTCTTCTTCTTCTCCCTAGCGTTAGTCCCGCGCAGTCGCAGGGTCCGCTGTCTTTATCAGTCGTCGCCACTTCGCTCTGTCTAGGGCATCTTCTGCTGTGGCCGTGACTTAGGTCCTTCTTGATTACGTCCTTCCACCTCTTCTTTGGGGCACCTCGCGGTCGGGCCTGACCTTCGTTTAATGTATGTGGCGTTACTATGACTTCATTCATTCTAAAACGCTAGACAAACTGATGTTAGTCACCTGTTGAAGCGCGGTCGGAGTTGAACTGGTTGTTATAATATTCAGAAAAACCTGACAAGAAATGCTATGAGGTTTGGGAGTGGAGAGAAAAAGCAAAAAGGTGATAGAAAACGAACAAGGCAAGGCTTCAACACCCTTTCCGCGGTGCTGAATTTTAAGTCGTGGCAGTGTCGTCGCTTTTGGACTCAGGAGACCCTCTCTGTCTCGCTCCAGGAGGGACTACTTCTTGGCACCTAATCCCGACCGTTGATGACATGATTGACAGAAAGATGAAAGAAGCAGACTAAAACTAAAAAAAACAGAACCAAATTTTGGGCCCCCCCCCAAAAAGCCCAAAAAACCCTATACCTGAATCAGGACTATTGATTGATCGCTATATACCCCAGGACACTCCGACGCTACAAAAGTGTTCGACAGTTCTGTAGTGCCCGATTTCGCCAGCATCGCTACGATGGTGGAAGCGGAGAAGGCGAGCAGGTCAGACAACAGGTAGAGCCGTCCAAGGTCCTTTGCTCTAAGCGCCTTAGTGCAATCAAAGAAACGCATTTGATGCAGGACGTGGCGATGTTCCCTGTTAGCGTCCTACGTCACTTCTAGCCTTTTTAAAGGGCTATTAGCGGTCTAAGCCCGAACTCGCCATTTGCACGGAGCAAGATTCCGTGTTGCCATTCACTTGTTTTATCCTAAGAGTTTCAACGCCTTAGCATTTCAGGCAAAAATTCTCTCCCTTCTTCGGAAGGCTTCTCCATACATCCGGTGCTTCTTGAACAGCTTCTCCGAAACTCGACGCCTTGATGTTGGGTAAATTTGCACCTAATACGGAAGAGTGAGCACGTTGCACATGATGAGCACCAGCTCACTGAGCATGATGTTCGATTGTGATTGGATGAATTCTCCAGTCACATGCAATAAGATGTGCACGGTGTGGGGGAGGGGAGGGGGGGGGGGAGATTGAGTCTCATGTCAAGAAAAATTCGGTTTCTGGACCCTCCGTCTCACTTTTCTCTGAGCCGGGCTCCTACAACCCTCTCCCCCGTTCAACCTCGGAGGTAATACGTGGATGGCCCCTCTGGGGTTGCAGTCTCCTCCCGTCACTCAGATTTAACAAAATCCAGCTCCTGACCTTATCTATTCTTCACTCCTATGCCGAACTCTGTAGCTGAGCCGCAATTCACTTGAGCTCAAAACAGCCCAAAATGGCAGTATGTGGAGACAATACTTACATTTTACTAGCACCTACTTCTAAGCCGCACATTTTATCGAATTGTCCAGACTAAGGGATGTTTGGCCAAAAAGTTGCATTCAAGAGGTCCTCAATCCCGTAGAACACGAATATCACAATCAGTTATAGCAATCAAAATAGTATGATACCATGCGGCCAGCGCACAAAGGCCGGCCCCAGAAATTTTCAGAAACATCTAGGAGCAGCCCCCAATTTGCTGGAAACTTTGTTTCAGAGGTATTAATAATTCGACCCCATGGACACAAATATCACCTTAGTTCTTGCGAGTAAGACCTGTGCCATGCGGTACACGTGGCGAGCGCAAAACCCTAATGTGAAGGCCCGGCCCTTGGCGCACGTCGCCAAAGAGTTCTCCCGCTAAAACTGATGTGCTTTTATTGTCTACACCTACAAATACTCCCGAGACCACTTTTCCAGCCGAACCTTCTAGCCATCGACAATTTCGATTTAAAATCGCGATTCACGCTCTTGAGGAATGGGGTAGTAAAGGGTGAATAGTGCCACTATCTTGAACTTTTCCTAAAACTCTTGGGCCCTAACTAGTCCTCCCGACTAATTCTACCCACCTATCTCCCCCTCTCGGACAGTGAAGTCCTCTCCATATTGAGGAATCCTCGACGTTGCCGTACCGTGGTAGAGAGATTTGTCCATTTCGGCTGTAAGAAGTTTCGGCCAAAGATTATGCTCGAACGCATTCCCATTAGATGCCACACTGGTCGTGAATTATCGCTCCCTGAAGCACTTCAGAGCGGATTTAAGGGTGATATTAGAGGTAATAAAGAATCAGGGCAATAGTTCCGCGTTGGAAAATTATTATCTCCGCCCAAAGATTTGCTTGTTCACTTCCCTGTTTAGTTCTTTGTTCAGTGTTTTGCTTGTTAATTAGATGTACTAAGAACTTTCGGGAATATTTTATCTAATGCGATTGCAAATGATTTTTAGCATAATTGTTCCATGAAAGGATACTTATCGTATTTCGATGACATTATTGCACAATGGGCAAGTTAGTTGGATAATTCGATCACCGATTTCTTCTGACGCGTTGACCCTCGAATCTCCTGATTCCAGTAACAATTCGCGTGCAGCATTAATTAAAGGAATCCCTCCGAAAAAAAAATCGTGATTCAGCTCACCCACCAAATTCCATCTGGCTTGGGACCAAATCGTGTCACGATATGAACAAAAAGAGAACAAAAAATGCCACATTTGTTTGGTAAAAAGCCGAATACACCGAAAGTCGCCCGCCGGACATCTGTCACAAATGCTGGCGACGGGAATGCTTCCACTTGGTTCTTGGAGTGCCGTCACTAGAAACTCTTTCTGGCCTTTTGACTTATTGCATTCACATCTCACACTTCTACTGCATCCTATTCTATCGATCGATTTGTCTCTACTCTCCAAAATCGCACGCTTTAACCCGATTCTTTCATTGCGTCGCCTGATACGTAGGCGCCCCAAAGCGGACTTCTTTCCATGCCCCGCCTTCGGCTCCGCGCCACTTACCTCCAATTGTCCATAGAATGTGATTTTGTAAGTTTGTTTCTCTTTCGGAAATTGAATCTCGTTGCGTGAAACTTTGCATGTTGTCCCTAGTCATCACTAATGTACACCACTGATCTCGTGTGATGTGGGAAAGAGTGCAGGATTTGCCGGGCTAAGCCTTCTTCAGCCTCTCCAAGTCCTTATGCAACGCCCAAAGAACAAACCATAAACAGAACTACTGAAACGCTAAAAGACTTCGAAAAACGTCGTCTTTACTTGCTTGCTCACATTGCTTTTTTGTTAGCATTCAGACATCCTAGTGTAGTCGCGTAGAGGAGACAAAGATAAAAGACGTTACTCCCTCATCTTGTCAATTGTGCTCAGGGCGCTGTGACCACACTAACATTCCAATTCGGAATCTTGCTCTTTTTGGAACGAGTATCTCCAGTTGTGGGCAGAATTCACTCCAGCCGGGATTCGTACCCGGATCTCTTGCTTTCCGGGCAATTGTGCTACCAGTTACACCACCGGGGCACCATTTCACCCCAACTCAGCTTCGATGGTGAAGTTACCATAGCTTATCAGCATTCACACGTATAACGTGATGAACCGGTAGCCCTATAGTGAACCGGAGACTGAAAAAACTTTTATTGTTTTTGACTTGTTTTTGTTGGATAACTGCTGTTTTGCGCCGCAGTTATCTTACACAAATATTAGGTTGAAAGGAAAGCTGAGAAGATTGGGGTTGGAAGTGACGAACGCCCATTGCTGGTTTTGAAATTAGTTTTCATTCTTCTTTGCTCAGAAATCATCCCAAGGCGTGTGTGCGAGGTATCCTGTCCACAAGTTCATATTAGTTGCCCTGATCACTTTGGGCAAATCGCGCACTTCAAGCTGGCGCAACGCGCGCACTGTATGCATAATCGCAGTGCTTTGCTCTATTCACCACCCCACCGGCTAAATTGTCGGACCTGCCGTCATCTGTTCATCGGAAATTCGTTCCGTGTCGTGTCTAGTGATATTACATTAGATATTAGTTAGTCAGTAGTTAGCCACTACTGCAGTATCTACAGCTGGTTGCATCCATTCGGAGATGCTCCACTGACTTCATATTCTATCCAAAATGTAAGATACGGAAAGATTGTATAACAAAACAAAGAAAAAAAAAAAAAAAAAAGAAAAACAATCAATTTCCACACTTTAAAAGATGGAGCGAATTTCGAACGGGTAACTGAATTTGTAATACTTCCCTCCGTAGCGGAGCTTTCATTCTTCACCATCACGTCTTTCTGAATTCGATTCGACTTTTTCTACACATCTGAATCCATTTATAATCTTTTAACCATTGTTGGAATTTCAAGAATAATTTACGACATTCCGCTCCGTGATCCTTTAAAGGGCATTCTAATATTCGGATGGTCTAGCTTTGCCATGGAAAGATGTCACCGATATTCATCACTTGGTCGTATTTCATACACTTTTTTCTCCTTTCATTCTTTTGATATATTCTCACGTATCCTCAGGGAGGCTCTTGGCGCCATTGTTTGTGATTTAATCAGAATTTTGGTATTTTCTGGGAATTTTAAGTTTGAAAGTGTGGGATTCAAAGAGTAGTGCAATCTCCGTTTCGCATGTGTCTCAGAACGAGTCTGAACGAAAAGGATATCGTCTGCCTGTGTCCATCAGAAAGGGAAGCGAGGATCAACGAATTTGAGTATTATTATTTATTACTTAAGAAACGGAGACTGAAATACTCTTCAAACCACGTCCTTGAATCGAAATTCCGAAAGAGATACAAACATTCGAATTTTGATAAAATTACATACATGGTGCTGAGATCCGAAAAAAACCCTTCAAAAGGATAGATTTATTCATATATAGAACCAATAATTTTATTCGGGAGGGTGAATATCATATTTTCCGTGTTGACACAAATTATTATCAGTTTTGTCCACTAGTTTGTAGGCCAACCTAGCGAAGCTGTTTCACCTTGACATACGATGTTTTATGTGCTCACCATCGACGAATCGCTCAAACGAAGTGTCTCCCGTGCGAAACGAGTTGTCCAACATTGAGTTAGCTGCACTAGGCCATCTGGTTGTTTTCATGTGCATCGGAACTGCATTCAAGTACTTCCTTATTAACTCAGGGGAAACTGAGCCTCATCGTTCCTCCTGAGCAGACGTCGAAATTTTGTTTACGTCACTTTGAGAGGAATCCCATGATGCGATCATCAGAAAGGCCAACTTTTACTTATTTGTTGTTTATATGTATATGCAGTAAAGTTGCTACAGGCCTCCGCGAGATGCAGTCGTATACGTCGTTGAGTGGGCTCTCGCTCCCGAACTGAAACTTTGTCTCACATTTTAGACGTCTCTCTTTTTCCTGCATCTGATGTAAAGTCTCTCCATTCACCATGTCCTGTTTCCTACAATGTGGAGCCTAGCTTCCTTAGGGGAGGCTGAGCCTTACACAATTTGCAGCGCACTGTTACCACATGACGCGCCCTTTACCGTTCATGGACTGCTACAACTCTTTACTTTAACGCGGAGCATTCCACGATAAGAACGAGATTCGAAGAAGGGAAAATTTAGTAGCCAGATAGGCGGACCTCCTGAGGAACGGTCCTGAAAAGCACAATTGGCAGCGAAAGATTTGACGTCGGCGATCTAGCATGGCTCATTCTTGGTGCACAGGTTCAGGGCCGTTTCTCATGGATTTCCTTGTTTCTTGCACCGCTCACATGCCTGCCCTTATCTTAATTGAAATCGTTGCTTTTTCTAGTAAGCTGCCTATACGAAGTTATTACGATAATGTTCGTCGTTTGAAACGAAAGTTGAGATGGCGTGGTGAAGAAAAACCGAGGAAGTCTCAGTCTCTCGAAACGGAGTCCTTGTTTCCCCGTTGATTCACACACTGGACGAGTCACCGACCAAGCCAGAGTTCTTTTGAATGTTCGTCCCAGGAATAGCCGACGGTCCCGTTCTCCTACGATATCAACCCGATAATAAATATGTGAATTTACGCATAAAAAAGGGGCTTACAATAAGGGGTAAGGCCACTTGGACTGATACATTCCAAAATGAAAAACGAAAATGTTCATAATATTGGCAGCCTCCACTATATCACTCAGCTAAAGGGATGAAGCTCCCCACGAAGGCGGCAGCTACCACAGGTTAGGCCTTATTAGGCCCCTACGGGCGCGCCTTTTGTTGTGAACGCGCTACGTCTCAATGTTTCAGGGACTAGCCTCTCGCCCTCTGCAATGGGCAAATTTCCCCTCTTCAGCATCAGGTTCATTTAGCGCTTATTTTGCAAATTGTTTGGCACTTTCTCACTTGAATAGCGACACACGATTACCGTGACTTCACATTTCAACTTTTGCAACACGGTGGTCCCTTCAGTGCTTGAGCTGAAGCCCTTACAATCTCACATTTGGTGTCGCCATTACTGAGTTGACCAGCGCCTTTATCCATCTCTAGCTTCTCGCAAAAGAAGGATGGGAATGTTCGCGTAGTCACGGACGTAATAACCAATGTGTTTTTTTTCTAAGAACGAAAGTGGAGCAAGCTGCCAGTAACGTGATGCACATGGATTCTACTTGGTAAAGGCATCCCTTGATATCTAGAGACCAACCAGGGTCGGATCCTATCGTTGCTACTTTTCGAAAAATTTTTACGACCCCCCTCCCAAAGGTGGATTTGATACGACCCCCTTTTCCCTACCTCCACCATCTCCATCTTCCATCGAAACCCCGCTCACCCCACCAACGGTAAATATCTCCCAAAAATTTCCTTCTATTTCCGCCCTTTCACTCCCATTTTGTTAACACCACCTATACTGCGCGCACTAATTCTTTTTCTAGGAGGGGAGGGGGACCTATACTCCCACTACTTCCTTTTCAAATTTTCTCCCGCGCCGCTCCCCACTCATCACATGCAACTTCTTACAACCGAAGCAAGTACGACCCCCCTACAAACTCATCAAAATACGACCCCCCCCCCCCGTTGCTACTTGTAGCAACATAGGGTTGACCCTGGACACAACGCAGGCAGAGGTCGTCTGAATGATCCCCCTCAGTTTGTAGGGTAGACCCTGAGAGGACAATCATAGATAGGGCATTCCCGTGCACGGAAGTCACCCGAAAAGAGGGTCAGGGCCTTGCAAGAAGCTGCTGCTGCTGGAATTTCCCTCTTTTAGTAGGCTGTTGTCTGGCGCTCTCTCATCTGTAGCGCTCTCTCGCCCATACTCTCCTCTCCGCGCTTAGTCTCTCATTCCCTTAGCACAGCCGATTAGGAAGGTGAGTGAGCCCTTAACCTAAGCGTTTTCTGACGGATTCTTTTCCTTTTTTCTTCACTGCCGATCCATTTCGCACCAATAGATTCGCATTCTTATGCAAGAACCACACCAATTGATCCTGCGGCATGCCTTCAAGCGGGAATGGTGGCTCCTTAGCCATTGAGCAGCTTTGATGAGGTCCTCCTCCCATCCCCATCTCTGCCTTGAAGCCCTTTCGGTCCTGCGTTGACGAATTTCCACCATGAGACTCCACAATGTCTGCATTATGTTGCAGACGCTGATTTCTACTACCTATGCTCCCGGGTTTATTTCACGACCCTTTCTAGTGATGTTTGAACCCCGCCATTTGTAGTATGTGTTTTGTT
This sequence comes from Ostertagia ostertagi, assembly GCA_036418205.1. Taxonomy (NCBI): domain Eukaryota; kingdom Metazoa; phylum Nematoda; class Chromadorea; order Rhabditida; family Trichostrongylidae; genus Ostertagia; species Ostertagia ostertagi. Next base: position 611 of record MU907193.1, on the reverse strand, counting down.
AGCATTATAAGTGTTTTGTACAGTGGGACAATGAATTGTCGCTGGCTCACAGGGCTGCTAGTAGTGGCGCGATCCTTTAATAAGATGCATTTATTCATGCTTTTTCATTCAAAATCATCCCCGATTTAATTTTGTGCAACATCATAAACTTTCGACACAACTAAGAAATTTGCAACTGTTTCGACATAAGCTGGAAAACTAAGAATCTGCGCCAATTTTTAAAGTGCTTGTTAAACACTTTTGTTTTACTATATATTGGCTTCCAGGGCGGAAGTGGTGTAGTGACAAGTGGCGCGCTCACCACGCGAGCGGTCCGGGGATCAAATCCTGGGTCGTGAGTCCCGGGCCAACCAAGCCTTCCATCCCTCCGGGGTCGGTTAATTGGTACCAGACTTGTCTGGGAGGATAAAAACACTGACTTGTACATCGGCTGGCCCCCGCAAGTCATTGTATAGGCCACATCGCATTCAAACGCCACTGCGAATGTACAAATGGAAGTAGAATGCGTGCCGCATCCCAAAAAGGGATTGATCAACGGCAAATGCTTTATCCTTTATTTTTATCCTTTCTAAATCCTGCTACACGTAGTAAACATCAAGAAAACAAACTTT
>MU907186.1:0-10700 GCA_036418205.1 Ostertagia ostertagi | reverse complement strand
CGCTAGTAGCGACGCTACTAGCGATTCGCGCGATTCGATAAGTCTGACATCGGCCTCCGCGGCGCTCAGCATCTCGCGTTTCACTGTCTATCTCTCAGATCCCTCTATGGCCCACAGAATAGGATCCTGTTTTCAGATTACGCGATCTAACAGTGGAACACTAACTAACGCTTCCTCAGTTTCTTGATGATTAAGCCAATATACAATTAATTTAATGCATGCTCCTCTGCATAATTTGTACGTCAGTTCAAGGTTTATTCGTCTTTCCCCTGTGTCTTTATTTCGCCAATCCCAACTCACTGATGAGCTCCGGGGATTGACGAAATAATAAGGTTCGTCTGAGGAAGGAGCGCTTATCGCTTAGCTATTTCGTTTATAAAGGTTTTATCTTCCTTAGTTTGTTTACATACTGGCTTGTACTTGGGCCTATGATTAGGCCTAGGCTTAGCCAGGCTTGTTTCGAGCATGAGCGATGTTTTCATTTTAGGTGACAAGACCTTAGGCGGAGATGTGAAGCGCACCTGAGCGCTGGCAACAGACAAGGCACCACCCCTTGCCGCGCATTTCTGAGTTGGCGACCACAAAGAGGCAATAAGCATGCTGCACCAATTGCGAAATATGTTGCGTAGCAGGTAATGGCACGGGGATGGCATTAAAATGCCTGCAATGGTCATCATTCTCGTGGCGCTGTACAGCGGGAGGCTGATATAGAAGCACGAGCTTCTCTGCCTTCTATCTCAACGTCGAAAAAGACGAATCAAGTCGCTGAGATAGCATCACTTTGGAACCCTTCACTAAATATCAATCACGATGAGGAATAAGAACAACTTTCCGTGGTGGCTAAACTTGTAGCCTAGATGATAGTTTACCCGCAGTGCCATTGGCGTTTGGACATGGTGATTTGAGGCCATGCGCCAATCTTCTCCTTACGCGACCTTGAAAACGGTGGTTATCGTGGGATATTGTTGGTGGCAACTCGAGAACTCACCATTTGACATTATTCGCCCCGTAGTCAGACCATATGTGTGACTCTCTCAACAAAAATGTGAACATTGCTTGCATCAAACCGCGCACAGCGGAGGAAATAACCACGTTCAACCATGAGCGGGGTATGCTTTCGAATTATATTAGGTTGGTCCATAAGTCTTGCAACAAATTACATTTAATGCTAGAGAATTTTTGTGAGAACTCCGAAAAATCCGCAACATGTTTGTTGACGTAGCATCCACCTTTGCAATTTCAGCCAACCGTCCAGCTCGTTGTCTCGCTACTTGTTATGGATATTACACCGATTTCGCGAAAAGCTCTTCGTGCCCTTAATTTTTACGAGTACTGCTTGGAATGTTCCGCAAGTCATGCTACACCAAGGATTAGCCAGAAGATGGGCGAGGGCACGCTCTCTCAATTCACGGTGCACGGCGCTTCACTCTGCTCAGCGTTGACTTTTTTATTTGAAGATGATCCACACTCCAACCACCTGCCTACCTGGCGCTGCTGAAAAGGGATCTGGATGGACTATCGATCATTTGTCAGAGCAATTTCGATGCGACAAGGATACAGCACTGAGCATCTCCAAAGATTTGTAGAGTTTGGATCCCACATGCCTTGAGCCCGAATCAGCTCCAAACACGATCTGACATCGTTCATGTTCAAGTCGACTTACTATGGATTCTTCGATTGACCATCCATCACATTTGCCGAAGATGAGGAGAGGGTACAGTGTGCTAACAAATAAACAAGCGGCGTAGTCCAGCTCAAACGCTTCGGGAGTTCTTACTGCTAAGTTCAACCTCGTCCAAGTAGGGCCTTCTCGGATTTTTGGTGGAACACGAGAGGAGTTGAGCTCTGGAAACCCCTACGTGTAGATGTCGCAGTCAACGCGGAAGTCAACTATCCACAGCTCGAATGCAACGCTTTTAATACGAAAGAAAACAAGGCAAAGTTTGCTTTTTTATGACACCGTTGAACCACCTCTTGCTAAGAAAATCCAGGAAAATTTTAGGACTCTCGGACGGAGAGTTCTTTCGTATCCACCTTATAGCCCTGACCTCGTGCCAAAGGATCACCTGCTTCCCTCTCCAGACCACCTCCTAGAGAAGAAATTCATCTAACCATTCATGCATGATCAAAAATCGACATCTGATCTTTCTTCAAACGGCATGCGATGGGGTTCGAAGAACCTTAGAAGAGGCATCGAACAGCTTCTATTGCGTTGACAATAAGTTGCAATTATTGAAGGTGGGTATCATGCTGAATGATTGGGACAAAAAGATAATAAAAATATTAAAATCAAAATTTAGCCCATTTGCAAGACCCTACGTGACCAACCAATACGAATTTTCTTCATATGGTATATTAATTGAATCCGTGGAGTGTAAACGTACTAACGTTTGCTCACTAAACAGACGGGACTGGCAAATGAAAGGTAGCAATTTTATTACAACTTAAACGCCTAGTCGCATTACATTTGTTAAGAAAAGACATTGACCCCCGAATCCACTGACTGAACGTGAGATGAATCAGCCCGTCTACAAGTTCATTTGCTGTATATACAAAGACACAATCGCATCTGGCGTGCTCTGAAGCGACTAGAAGCTCGCTATGAGATGAAATCCAGTGAGCTCTATCCTAAGATCGCCCACAGCACGTATTTCCGTCCGACATAACGCAGAGTCGCGTACCGATGGACGAAAGTAACTATCCTGAAAGAAAATTTCTGTGTACAATACCGCTCACAGAATGTGAAAAAATGACGGTGATTGACCGTCGCACCTATCAAAGACCGTCGCACTACCATAACTCCGCTGAAAGCGAATGAAACGGAAAAATTTAAACTCCTATAGATACGTCTCCTCACAACGAGTTCCAGGATGTGTTATGGGTCGGGATCGGTTAAGTAGGTCACCAGCTTTACCTTTTAAGCTGGGCAAAATCCAATTCTGACCTCAAGGTAGAACACCATTCGTTAGATCCCATGTTTATGTGCACAGTAGTCTACCGCTCGCACACTCCTCCTTTTTTGATGCATTTTTATCCATGTTTCACAGTCGTTCCCGATGCGAACGAGCCCTTCAATTTTACGACATTTCCAAATTTTGAAAGCGTATTTCATCAAAGTCTGGAGGAAATACGACGAAACGGCTACAAGATCTTGAACTAGGTATGTAACTGCGCAACAACTTTGTTGTTTATTGGAATGCAGCAAAGCGGTTCTTACATAATTTAGCTCTGAATATCGGTATACGTCAAATTCTTCGAGCACAATCACTTTTCTTTTCTTTCCGAAATTGCGCTTAAGCGAAATGTATGACCAACGATTCGAATGGTTATTCCAAGAATATGACATATTGTGCCGTATAATGGCAATAATGGCTTATGAACAAACGTTAAGGTAAACTAGATAAGAGACAATACCTCACCCTTTGAAAAAAATTTACGGACAGAGAATACAGAACTAGTGTTGAAATTCATACAGTTGTACTCGGCGCGATGAATGCTATCCGATGATATATAAGTTATTACCCAAAGACTACTTTGTTTTTACTCGTTTTTTTTTCCTTCGTGATCGCTAGCCAATGACCAATCGCTAGCTGACCTCGTAATTACCCTACGCTGCGAGGGTCAATGCCTCGCGGTGTTATCACTCCTCTTCGAGGCATGTTCGGCTTCCGAATACCGCTAAGCGTCGTTTTTCTGAAGCCCCTTCAGATTCCTGTAGTTGGAAGTAGTTCCCTCAATTTATCTCATTTTGTCAACTTGATATGTACACGATAAAATATAAAGAATGAAGAATTTGGGTTTGATCATCTCTTTTTTACTTATCAATCTGTTCCAAATTCTTTTTTTGCTGGTCATTGTGGTGTATGTTATATGTGCTAATTCTTCTCCGAAACTCGTCTGTCTCATAGCCTTCTCGTCTTTGTTTACCCGTTTATATGACCGAAAATCATACCTATACAACAAATTGCGCCATTACGGAGATTCGCCGTGCTCCTCCCATCTGCTTAGCGGAGCCAAAACGATTCGCATAGTGTGGCAACTAAGAAGAAAGCCACTGTCGGTCGAGGAGATATTGTGCGCTAGCTGGGACAATTTCGCTCCTCCTGTAGGGTTGGCCCATGCGACCCTCGAGAACTTTAGAAAAGTGTTGAGATATAGAACCATGCTAACTAGGCTTGAAATATTTATCCGCTGAACGACGTGAACCTACCACTGACCCTTTCCATGGACTAGACTAGGCAACAGTTCCCATTCGTAACATTTTCCAATGACCAGCAAAAAAAAAGAATTTGGAAAAGATTGATAAGTAAAAAAGAGATGATCAAACCCAAATTCTTCATTCTTTATATTTTATCGTGTACATATCAAGTTGACAAAATGAGATAAATTGAGGGAACTGATACAACGACTGGCCAACGGGGAACCCCATGAAATCAAGGTACTAGAAAAAAGAGAAATCAAAAAAAAATAATACGACACCAATCCTAATAAGAACGAATGCAAATGGCTTCTCACTCCTTCCAACTACAGGAATCTGAAAGGGCTTCAGAAATACGACGCTTAGCGGTATTCGGAAGCCGAACATGCCTCGAAGAGGAGTGATAACACCGCGAGGCATTGACCCTCGCAGCGTAGGGTAATTACGAGGTCAGCTAGCGATTGGTCATTGGCTAGCGATCACGAAGGAAAAAAACGAGTAAAAACAAAGTAGTCTTTGGGTAATAACTTATATATCATCGGATAGCATTCATCACGCCGAGTACAACTGTATGAATTTCAACACTAGTTCTGTATTCTCTGTCCGTAAATTTTTTTCAAAGGGTGAGGTATTGTCTCTTATCTAGTTTACCTTAACGTTTGTTCATAAGCCATTATTGCCATTACACGGCACAATATGTCATATTCTTGGAATAACCATTCGAATCGTTGGTCATACATTTCGCTTAAGCGCAATTTCGGAAAGAAAAGAAAAGTGATTGTGCTCGAAGAATTTGACGTATACCGATATTCAGAGCTAAATTATGTAAGAACCGCTTTGCTGCATTCCAATAAACAACAAAATTGTTGCGCAGTTACATACCTAGTTCAAGATCTTGTAGCCGTTTCGTCGCATTTCCTCCAGACTTTGATGAAATGCGCTTTCAAAATTTGGAAATGTCGTAAAATTGAAGAGCTCGTTCGCATCGGGAACGACTGTGAAACATGGATAAAAATGCATCAAAAAAGGAGGAGTGTGCGAGCGGTAGACTACTGTGCACATAAACATGGGATCTAACGAATGGTGTTCTACCTTGAGGTCAGAATTGGATTTTGCCCAGCTTAAAAGGTAAAGCTGGTGACCTACTTAGCCGATCCCGACCCATAACACATCCTAGAACTCGTTGTGAGGAGACGTATCTATAGGAGTTTAAATTTTTCCGTTTCATTCGCTTTCAGCGGAGTTATGGTAGTGCGACGGTCTTTGATAGGTGCGACGGTCAATCACCGTCATTTTTTCACATTCTGTGAGCGGTATTGTACATTTTACATATTCTAAAACATCATCTTGTTACTGTAATTTTTGGCCACCCTATATACACACTATTACTACCATATACACAAATGACTTACCTGGAATCTCTGATGTTTTCTGGAGCTGACATGTTGTTCCCTAAATAGCATACTAGTATCAAAAAAAAACTGAAAAGATCTGCAATGGAAATACTAATATTCCTCAAGTAATTCTAAAAAACTGTCGGTTTTGGTACTCTTGTGCGCAGCAATTAACAATGTCCAGAACTTAGATGGGTATGATGTTCACTCATGCTCCCGTTGCTGGCTTTTTTGTTTGAGGTTTTGGGCTGTTTAGTTTGTAAAAACAAATCGCTAGGAGTTTTGAGTCTCAATGAAAATACTTTTTTTAAAAATTTTCCCAAGTTATAAATACCGCTACTAATTTTTGTTCAATCGACGGTTTGCGACGGTCGGAAACCGTCGCAAACCGTCGGCTCGCCATAACTCTTTAAAAAATGGTTCGCTCGACCTGCAGTTTATACCATCTGATAGCTCTGCTCGAGATCTACAAGATGGTTAAATTCAATTTCTGAAAGAGCTCCATCTAGGATTGCGCCATGCACTCGACCTCCATCCCGAGAAGTAATGAATATACATTGTATGTGATGCGCATATAAGTCCTCCTATGCAGCCTGATCATCCCACAGAAACATGGATCTCAACACCCTCAGAATACGCCACGTACCCAACCGGTCCACCATATGGTGAGACTGAGTGAATGTGTTTTTTTTTCGAATTTCACGATCTTTACTTCGTTTTAGAGTGCTAATTGGCTAACCGTGCGCTGATCAACCCATTCTTCCACTCCAAATGAGAATCTTCGAACAGTTTCCAGCAGTAGTAGTAGACCTATTATGTGACATTCCCCACATTTAGAGGAGATGATTTGCGAAGACATCGTGGAGAAATAGCCAGAATCTCTCTCAACTGACGTACTCCAGTTACTTCTCTGTAGGATTGATTGATGTAGAATATTTGGTCACGGGTAAGCGCTCCGTCCGTGGTGTGGCCCCAAACATCACTCTCCGTCATGCCCTAAAATGAAAATCAGATTTTTTGCTCTTCCAGATGACTCTACAGAGCTGAGGGGTGCACCGTTCGATTTCCCATGAAAAATACTACCGAATGGTGTACAACTCAGGTTTCACACAAAACTTTGTTTTTCTCACTTTTTTGCTCCCCATTGCCGATCGTCCTCCCAGCCCTTGGCGCCACGTGCGATTTAGCGAGAAATTCTCTCCACCGACGTGGACTCCGGTCACTTGTCTGTAGGAAAGAGGTAGAAAATTTGGTCACGGGTAAGCTTTCCTTCCGTGGTGTGGCCCCAAACATCACTCTCCGTCATGCCCTAAAATAAAAATCAGATTTTTTGCATTTCCAGATGAACTCGCAGACCTGAGATGTGCCCCATTGGATTCCCCGTGAAAAATGCTATCGAATGATATACATTACTCCTCCCAGTTGAAACTTTGGTTTTTCACCGTTTTCAGCCTTCCCCTATTGCCAATTGCGCATCATTATTCCACTATTACTATCCCAAAATCTCAAAGTTTCATTTTTCGTCGAAACTTTGCCTATTGGGGTAATTCGATGCCCTGATTACGAATATGACATTCATTCTCGTAGTGGGCCCCCAAACATCACACCTCGCCCCATTTTTTGCGACATGTTCCATGTTTAGAGCAGATGTTATGTAGAAAGCTGTGAAGGCAGCGACGAATTTCCTTTACTGGCGTAGTAGACTACGGTCACTTGTCTGTAGGAATTACATAGAAACCTTGGTGGCAGGTGAGTCTTCCTTCCGTAGCGCGACGCCAAACGTCACACCTCGTCGCCCCTTGCGATATGATCAGATTTTTTTGAATCTCCAGATGAACATAGAAGACTGAGATGTGCACCATTCAATTCCCCATAACAAATACTGTCGAACGGTATACAACTCACTTTTTGGAGAACATCTAGTTTACCTGCCACTAGATCCATTTTGTGACATTTCGCAATTTTCGAAGGGATGTTTTGAGGAAATTCGAGAAGGGAGGGACGAACTCTCTTCCCTATCGTAGAGTAAGTTTACTTGTATGTTGGAAAAATGATACACTCGGGCTTGAGCGAGTGTTTCTTCCCTGGTGTGGCCTCAAACATCGCTCTCCGTCATGCCCTGAAATAAAAACCAGATTTTTTGGTCTTCCAGGTGGCTCTACGGAGCTGTGGTGTACACCATTCGATTCTCCATGCAAAATGCTATCGAACGATATACATCTCAGTTCCCACTTGAAACTTTCGTTTTTCACCGTTTTCGGCCTTTTCCTTATCGCCGATCGCCTTCCTCAGCCCTGGCCACCCACGTGCTATTCACGTGCGCGGTGCGTGATGACTTTCCCACGCACTTTCGACACGCATAGCGGTGTATCGATCGGGCTGCCCGCCAGCTACCGAGAAAGGCCATCGGCTGTCACGTGAGCTCTCACGCAAAGTTCCTGGCTATCTTCTCAGGTTTCCGCAAATCATCTCCTCTAAATGTGGGGAATGTCACATAATAGGTCTACTACTACTGCTGGAAACTGTTCGAAGATTCTCATTTGGAGTGGAAGAATGGGTTGATCAGCGCACGGTTAGCCAATTAGCACTCTAAAACAAAGTAAAGATCGTGAAATTCGAAAAAAAAACATTCACTCAGTCTCACCATATGGTGGACCGGTTGGGTACGTGGCGTATTCTGAGGGTGTTGAGATCCATCTTTCTGTGGGATGATCAGGCTGCATAGGAGGACTTATATGCGCATCACATACAAAGTATATTCATTACTTCTCGGGATGGAGGTCGAGTGCATGGCGCAATCCTAGATGGAGCTCTTTCAGAAATTGAATTTAACCATCTTGTAGATCTCGAGCAGAGCTATCAGATGGTATAAACTGCAGGTCGAGCGAACCATTTTTTAAAGAGTTATGGCGAGCCGACGGTTTGCGACGGTTTCCGACCGTCGCAAACCGTCGATTGAACAAAAATTAGTAGCGGTATTGTATTATCACTGATAAAGTCGAGTAATTCTTCGTATACTGTGTGCTGCACAGGGTGAAAATCGTGTCGAGTACGTGGTCGCAGAAGTACGACCCCCCCCCCCCCGAAATCGAGATCCTGGCACGACCCCCCAAAACAGAGCAAATTAATTCAATTAATTAATCAAAAAAAATCCTGCAAAATAAATCAAAAAAATCTGCAAAATAATGTTATGGACGCCTCATCTTGTCATCTATGCACTGTCTTTCATCGCTGCACACTTTTGTGTATTTACTGAAATATCGACTCGAGGAAAGAGGCATTAACTTTGTGTGACCTCAAAGTCAGGTTCGTTCAGAAATGCACAGAAATCCTGAAGGCACGGGGTTGCGATTTAATCTTAATTCCTGCTTGAGTATATCGAAACAGCCGAGTGTATCAATCAACGGCCGATTCAACGGCAGCTGCGGCGCGATTGTCACTGGGTCAGATTTGCTGAAATCCCGAAAAAAAACCGTCGAAATCTCTACCCCCTCGATGAAAAGGTTGCATTCTTCCATCACTATACCTGTTTTTTTTTTTTTTGAAGCAGTTTGAGGTAGAGTTAGATAGAGCTGGATTTCGCGTTTCCAAGAAGTATTGAAATTGCTCTGGAAGCCTTCCATGCAGAAAGATAGGGTCTCTCAAATTTCGTCGAGTAAACGTCGAGGACGCTGAAATTTTTCACGCGAGTTTTTGCCACTTCAAGAGCAATATCTCTCTTAAAACGTGAGATCCTGAAAAAGTGAAGATAGTTTTGGAAAGCGGAAGGTTTGCGCTTCTGATGGTTTTCTTAGCTTTTTTCTATCTACATTTCCTAGTTGAGAAGATATCTGCGTCGAGTATGTATCGAGGACGGATCCAGCCACCTGAAAATCCGCTCCCTTCTTCACCATTGCAAGTGTAATTGTTGGCAACGCTTGAAATGGGTCTAGAAAACATCCTCCCAGCATAAGCCATAGGAAAAGGGGCAATCGTCATCATCGAATTTTGTCTGAGTATAGGCCATGCATCCGACCTCACTCGAAGTTGCAGAATCGATTCGAAGGTGTCATATGATCATTACCAGTTGACAGAGGCTGCATTGTAGTAAACGCATTTCGTAACTCCTACAACCTGAAGAACAACTTCATTTGCCCAGGGCTTTTCCTTCACGGTTGTCGTTTTTGCGACAGGGTCCCTAACAACAGTGTCATTCTCAGCGAGGTATTAAGGGAGAAGGAGCGAGCGATAGGCGGAGGAGGTGCCTTTGCAGCGCGTGCGCACATGTGGCACTCTTCTTTGCGGGGATGCACTTTCATTCTTTGTACTGCCTTCAAATACGCCCTTCTCATATGAAGGAGGAGGAATGGAGCAAACTGCAGCCCTTTTGGCGCATCTGACTGGGACCGTATGCTGAATTTTGGGGAGGGGATGGAGTCACCGACGGTGGACGGACCACTTCATCTCGATCCTTAAACCGCCACAATTTGGTGCTTACCTACCTCAGAACTAAGCTTTAAAGAGAGGCGTCGTCCCTTCCCTCCCCCCAAGGGCTTAAGTCCCTGGGGTAGCAGACCAGCCCTTCTGGCAGAGCTGCTGGACCAGCTGCACCACTTGCGTCAGTACTCTCCTATCGTACCAACCGAGTTGAAGTAAACCGTCGACCGTTGGGGACCCCATCCCCTCCCCAACATTCAGCATACGGTCCCAGCCGAAACGCCAAAAGGGCTGGTTTGCTTACCTTGGAGGAATGGAGCGACTGAACCTGCAAAGAAAATTTAATATCATGTTTTTTTTCAGATATTTTCATTTTCTGCTGCGCTATACCCCTCTTACCTATCTGCACCACGATACCACTGCTGTTACTGACCCCAAGAGTACGACCCCCCATGACCCAGCCCGACAGGTACGACCCCCCTGTCGAGGATTTCCTCGACCGATATTCACCCTGCTCATACTGTGCGAGAGTAGTGCCGAGAGTGAACGTACGCGCGGAGAGCACAGACGGCTCGCGCATGGCGAGTGTGAATGTCCGCGCGGGAGAACGTTAACTGATCAGACAAAAATCCTCGATGTGCCGTGAGGAATCCCTTACGATATTCACCCTGGTAGGTATTATAGGGAACAAT
>MU907185.1:0-12579 GCA_036418205.1 Ostertagia ostertagi | reverse complement strand
ACCGAAACGATGTCACGCCGGAAACTCCAACACTTTTTCGTCAGGACAGGCTTTGCAAGGTATGCGTCGTAGCCTTCTCAAGCAGTGGTAGATTAATGAAGAAAAGGGAGTGTGAATTCTGCCAGGGAGTTCATTTCACCATTTCATGTATCATTGAAGGAAAAGCAGTATAGTAATACTAGGTAAGCATGTAAGCATTTTTGACTTGTTTCCACTGAATAACTGGGACTGCGAGTGGAGGATCACAAAGCAGGAATTCTCGAAAATTGACCGCGAAACGATGTCACGCCGGAAACTCCAACACTTTTTCGTCAGGACAGGCTTTGCAAGGTATGCGTCAGTAGTCTTCTACGTGGTATTAACACATTGACGACAACGCGGGGGATATATATCCCGCGCATTGCAGGCCATGTCGGACCGTGCGGGATATATATCCCCCGCACCCATTACACTCATTTTTTTCGCGCACGCCTGATTCTTTTAGAAGTTTCTTGTATTTATTCCTTGGAAGAGACCTTGATGTAGCTGCAAACATAGTGGGACATAGAGTGGTTACGTATGCTCTGATTTAGAGGAGGATTTCTGAACCATACGAAATCTTCAGTTTAATAAATTTTTCGTTTACTTTTTCTTTTTATGAATGTGAAGATTTAAATAGTAGTAGAAGTAGATACGGAACCTTAGGGATGACAATATGTGTGTTTTGATTGAAATAATCAACGTAAAATTGCTTTTGAGGTCCATTGCAGCTAGTTATGAAAAATTTTCACTTTTTCATTGTAATTCCACGCCATTCGATCGAAATTCCACTACTGTACCCCGGGGTAGGTTGTACTCACTGCAATTTACTGATCTGGTTTTGTATTGATCATTATTTACGTATTTAGCATTCAAAATCTGCTTGAACGGCCTGCGGCGGCCCGCAAAATCGCCTCGGTCCACGTGGTCAAAAAAGCCAAAACTCGCATTGTCGTCAATGTGTTAATGAAGAGAAGGGAGTGTGAATTCTGCCAGGGAGTTCATTTCACCATTTCATGTATCATTGAAGGAAAGCAGTATAGTAATACTAGGTAAGCATGTAAGCATTTTTGACTTGTTTCCACTGAATAACTGGGACTGCGAGTGGAGGATCACAAAGCAGGAATTCTCGAAAATTGACCGAACGATGTCACGCCGGAAACTCCAACTTTTTTTCGTCAGGACACAGGCTTTGCAAGGTAGTCGAACAAATAAGACCATGTTGTAGTGACTCACGGTGCCCTCTTAGTTGAGGGAAATGCGGCAAGAAAAGAAGTAGTTACGAACCCTCTGGGTCTTCGCTTGAGTGAGGATTGGGGTCGAGGATGGGATACTTCACCAATCTGTGCATTCCTCCAATCAATAATTCTGGGAGTGTATGCTTTGCGTATATGCTCACCATCTTGACACTAAGGAGAACATTTCTCTTCCGAAGTGAGGAAGAAATCAGCGCTATGTAAAGCTTGAAAAGCGCACAATGAAATGAATTGCACTGGCCACTCGTTCTCGGGCTTCTGTTCGTATTCCCTGATACCGTAGTCCAAGGTGGGGTTAGGGGATTACTCGCATCACGTGGTGCATTGAAGTGTCAGCGAGAATGTTGTCTCTTCCTCTTATTAATGGGTTTTGCATTATTAGGCTGAGGATAATTACCAATAAGGGCTTCTTCGTCTTCTCATAGCTCTCAGATATGGGAAGGGGTTCGAAGTGTAGCGAAAGGATGTCTACCAAAAGGCCCATCGCGCAGCGAAGGAAGAGACCAAGGGGACGAGTCGCAGTGCGTGCTGTGCGAGAGACGTAGTACGGTACATTCTATTTAAAGGACGAATTCACGATGAAAAAGCAACCCATTTCAAATTAACCTAGGGATCGTGAGTGGTACACGAAAGAAGGAAGAACCTTTTTCTGAAAGCATGTTTCGGTGGAGTGGGTGCTGTCGGAGTGACTGCTCTCCAGTGCGATGGAAGCCGCTAAACGCAATCGTAAGGTGCTTCGCGACAACATCAAGGAATCACGAAGCCTGCTATTCGACGTCTAGCTCGGCGTGGTGGGGTGAAACGTATCTCCGGCATGGAATGTGGCAGTTTTAGAAGAAATGCTATTTGCAAACAAGGTTTCGGTGGAGCGGCTGCTCTCACAGTGGAAGGCGAGCGCCTAAACGCATCGCAAGTTCTTCGGGGACAACTCTAAGGCCGAAGTCGGCTATCTGACGTCTAGCTCGGCGTGGTGGTGTGAAGCGTATTTCTGGCCTGATCTACGAAGAATACTGTTGTAGATATGATGTGGAGCGCTGTTATCGCGGTGAGTTAACCAGCGACAACATGTAAATAGGCGATAACGCTGTCTTTAGCGTGGTTGATCGGGAAGGCCACCTTATCAATCCTTATCATATATTATCTGGATGTTGCTGCCAGAGGGTCATTAGGAGTAAGCTCTCAGATTTCTGCGATCAAGACCCGGCCCTCTGAACGTTTTCGTACCGACCAAGGACTACCGAGCCGTCCACAGGAGTGCGCCGCAACTGATCAAGGTGAAGGCCCACGTGCTTCATATCTGTGTCTTCCCTGTTTTCAGGTGTTCATTTGTATCGTGGCAATCTGTTGTGTTCTTCAGTGTTGTCTTGTTTTGCATATACTTTGTTGTGGTACTTGCAGCTGATCATCTTAGAAAGAGAAACCGCACTAACCCACAGCAAACTCTACTGATCACCTTTTCCCGTTGCAACACACATATTTGGAGATATCATATCATATCACCAGCCTAAAAGTTCATCATTTCCATGCGGAAATTGTTTAAATACCTGTAAAGCAATTTTCACTCCATGACCTTCATGTATAATAAGATGTGTAACTAGGGAATGTTACAGTCGAATGAATTGTGTTCTTGCTGTCAAAAGCAATTGTTGGGAAGAGAACCACCGTGAGCCACCTTGGTTTACAGTTTGAGGATCGTTATCGCTGTTCTGTCAAATGAATGTTTCGTAGATAGAATTTATTTTTAGACAGTGCTCCGGCTAAAGTTCCAATTTTGAATGGGATTGCAAATTGTGATAGAATGTTATATGAGACCACTTCGCTCAATTTCTCAAGCTTTTGTTGCTCATTAATACATGCATTGCATTCATTTTGTTCATTGATCCATTCATCACAGTTGTTTTGTGAAAGTTGTTGTCAAATTTGCATAAATTGTTGTCTACAACCGTCTTCAGAGTTATATGAAGTATAGGCGTTGTATTCGTTCAGAATACCTTTCCGAAGTGTCTGAGATTGGAGCTCTAATCGGTTTTTCACAAAATGTTTGTGTGGATTGCCTCAGTAGGACTTTATGCAGGCCCTGTTGAGGCGATCCTAGAAACTGCTGCAACGGTTTGCCTCCTTGTACGTTACTGTTTTTTGGGGACACCTGTGTTCAGTAGGTTGTACACGCCTAAGTGTGCTCTCTATTTGTTGGTTGCTTTAATCACTGGTCTACCCCTGTCCCTCCTTTACAGAACTGAGTAGCCGTATTCGAAGCTTTTTGATGGAAGGGAGGCAGCTTTTTCAAGGTTTTTTCGTACGTTTATCTGTATTGAGCGTTCCAGTGTACACAGCAAAGGGTTTTGTAATTTGTTTTTCATTCCTCACCACTTTCTCTCTCTCGAATTTCTCTGGAAGTGGAAGAAGTATATGATCTCCGGCTATTTCTGAAAAAAAACTGCATTTGAAGGAGTCACGAGCTCATCGCCTGGAATTTGTATTGGGTTGGAGCATTATATAGCAGCGCTTGCATTTTTCATTTTTGCAACGTTTGAAGAAGAAAAGAAAAACACAAAACTATTCAGGGATGTCCACGTTGCTATTATTCATGACTTTTACTCTATTTAGCAGAAAGTCACGGGAACTGGAATGGAAAAAAAGATGATGGGTTTGCTTTCGACGACCTCATTATTTTCCAATTTGTACGATATGAATATGGTCTCAATCTGAGTGAAATATGTTGGGTTGGTTAGGGAGAGTTCGACAAGAAGATGATTCTGAAGAACTTTCGCTTTTAAGGTATTTTTCTTCATGTGGACTGAAAAATAGCAGCTGTTGAAATGCCGACCTCTGCCATCTGAATTTTCCAACTTCTAGGCATTATATATGAGCAAATATGATTTTGAGGATGTAGAGTGGAAAAAGCCTTTCTCAAGGCATTTGCGATTTTTAGGGGTATACTTGTACTGCTTGAGTTTATACGCTCGGAAAAAACGCTAAGATATTATGGCTCTATCCCAACACTTTCATCCAAGCTCTTTTACCTGATCAATGTCTCACCAGTGAGGGGAAGTGTTGTGACCGTTCTCACAGTAGTGTTTTCCTTACTTGATTCTTTCATGAAAAGGCGTCGTCGTCCTGCTCAATAGTTCGATTGTGACCAGCTGGTATAATTAAGTATCAATCCATTGTTACACACTCATTCACATGGCTTATAGCTTTTGTGGGCACCTGTGGGTTTTTTTTACAGGTGGGTGCCACCATTTGCGCTAGTAGTATGGGAGCCATTGGGCAGGGTAAGCGAGGCGTTGGGATATTTGAAATAAGACCCCCCCACCCCTCCCGCGAGGCAAAGTCATGAAACAATCTTCAAAACTGATTTGCATGAAAAGGTTGAAAAGCTTGTTTAATTCTCCCCCAAAACTGCTCATAAATGCCCTGCTACCCCACCGCCCACAAAAAAATTCGTTTAAGAAGTACAAAAGTGAAAAGTCAAAGAATAATCATTATTGATGAGTCCTACCAAACGAGCAAACGAGAAACAGACCAAAAAACGACAAACTAGCCACTAAAAATGGCATACTATGACAACATCTGTCTTTATTTATTTCCTCCACAAGACTTACCAAATTCTAGTACTACACAGATTGTGGTTCTCAATTTGCACGTAGCCCTTCAGTTGAAAGAAGCTTTTTAACGCCTTCGCCAGCTGTGTGTTGACTGGACTTTGGCGTTGACCGTGGAGCAGCTTATTTACTATTGAAATTTGAACAAATATTCAAATGATTATAACTTTCTTCAAAGTTAACGAATTTTCAATCTGAAAGCTGATTTGGGAGTTTTGTGAAGAGCTTTTTCTAATCAGTACTGAAATTACAGGAAGTTATAAGAAATAACAAATTTAGATCAAATAACGAGGAAAATTCGAGACGAGCACGAGTTTTTACACTTTCCGAAGCAACAACTTGCTTCATTTTCGTCAAATTCGAAAAGTTAATATGGCAGACAAAACTAGAAGATTTTCTCTACCAAACCGTTGCTAAAGCAGCTCTATACGTCCAGTATTCAAAAAATGGCCACGTTGAGGATTTCTGCAAAATTAACGAGGAAAATTTGTGATGAGTGCGGTTTTTTTATTTCCTAAAGCCATAACTCCGTTCAAACTCATCCAATCCGAAAAGTAAATACGCCATCATAAACTAGAAGATTTGCTCTATCAAATGCTTACTAGAACTGCTCCAAACGTCCAGTATTAAAAAAACGGCTACGTTGAGGATTTTGCACGAGTACCGCCGAAAGGTACTTTTTCGCTACATTGGCACTATTTCAACGGCTGTATATCCTTTTAAGGGCGATTATGTACTAAAGTAAGAGCAGATTTGGAATCACTGCTTTCTCTTCTAAGAAAAGTGATTGATTAGCGTTTCTCAACTTTAAAGGTTACATGTTTATAAATTTAACCCTGAAGAGTCCGTTAACGCAATGTTGAATGGTGTACACCTCCCTGTAAATGCGCACGGACACTTTCAGAATTCTCTCGATTGTTCCTGAATTGAGGTTGTTTGTCCAAGGAGCCGTAGTTGAAGCGCGCGCAACAACTAGACCCTTTCTCGGATGCGCCGTGTACCTCACATCCCTTCAGATTCGGGGTCTTACTTGAAAGATGAAATATCTCTTGGAAAGCGTGCGAAATTCAGATTCTTTAACTTGTGTGGTGATAAAACACTGAAGTAACTAAGAATTACCGGACGCCTCAGAATCACGAAAATTTTGTGTGGGTGAAATATCATTTTCATTGGAAATCCTCTGGCCTGGCATCGACTCATCCTTGATATTTGTCTTCCGACGGTGATGATCCCACTGCATCAAAATGGCTCGATCTCTTCCACCCAGCGGGCCAATACGACCCCCCCCCTGCGACGTGTCGAGGATTCCTCAACGCACGCTTGAACCTGTGCTCTCGCAGCACTTTCATCTTCGCTCTTTTACCACCGATAATTCTAGGCAGTGCGGGGAAGTATTGTGCGACGTCTCACAGTACCTCATTTATCTTTTACTTGATTTCTTTTCATAAAAGCGTCGTCGTACTGCTTCCAATTTTCATCCCGTTACAGAATACTGGTATAAATTAAGGTATCCACATGCTACTGTTAACTCACTCACATAGCTTATAGCTTTTGTGGGCATCCTGTTAGAGGTGTGCCACCCATTGTGGAGCTAGTAGATCTCGAGCCATTCAGGAAGCATTGGCTGAAGCTTGGCTGGGAGCTTGATCATTCCATTAGATTGAAATAGGTGGTGACAGTTATGGCGCTTTTCATCTTACTGTAATATTGATTTTCATGACTCTATCGAGCTCCTATTTCGAATGTTTCCTTGGGCTTTTCTCTTCTGTCTTTACTCATCATATTGGATCAACCTCCGGCATGCTCTGGCTTCAGGGGTCATAATACTGTACTGTCTCTCGAAGGGGTCGCGATATCCACGTTCTGTGGAAACTATGTCTTTCATATTCTGGGCACACGTAACATCACTATCTAGGATGGAAAAAAATTCTCGCAAGGGAAAGGTCATCAGGTCGGTCCAGCCATCTGCAGTAGGGTATACCTAGTGTCGTTGCATTCGCTGAGGTGATGAATTTAAAACTTCTCCTATTGGGATTGATATCGACTGAGAACTACAATACAGTTTGAGGTTTTTTGCGGCTAAATGTTTTGCATGTTCGGATAAGCGGAAGTTCTACGCTCTTACGCACAGCTTATGTACGCTGGTGTTCTGACCAGAAATGATCCAAAATGTTTGGTATGTTGTGACAAGCAACAGTAAGATGATTAAAGGTCGATATCCATTCACTCCTGTCAGTGAGATAGAACTTGAGACGCACAACTGGCATTGCGTGTTTCTGGTTGGCCGGACGGCGCCAACCTTCTTGGTTAGGCTTTTCATCAGCAAGGATCTTTTCTGAAGCGCTCTATTGTTTGAACCCGCTTTCGTGTCAATTCCATTCTACCAAATTTTTCTTCCTGAAAAGTGTTGAATTTGTTGCGCGTGTTTAACTCAACATTCAAGCATTCATAAGTCTCTCTTCATTATCAACTTTTTACATACTTTCAAGGCTAACTAGAAAGTAGAAGATTAGCGCTTTCAAAAAATATCAAGATTGTCCTAAATGACCATTCGCTTGAAAAATGTGTGGTTCTGTTCAAAAAACCTCCGCTTCCTAACGTTTTACTTTGCTCGATGGTTTTTTGAACATTCTTTGAATCGCGACGTTTAACTTCCAAACGGCTGTAAGTTCTTCAAAGTCGGTACATTGTGAAGCGGTGAAGACCATTGAAATCAACAAGGTCAAATCTATATTTATTTATTTATTTATTTATTTATTATTTATTTTATTTATTTATTTATTTATTTATTTATTTATTTATTTATTTATACGTCCAAATGAGACGCGCCACTGAATCCAGTATGGAAATCAATGCAATTATTAAGAGAAAAAACAATGATGAAAGGCTGATCTAAGGAACCAGCAGTACCCATATGACTAGAGGAGGTAAACTGAGTGATGTGTGTTCGAGGCAAAAATCATAGGAGGAATGATCATCAGGGGTTGCGAAGACCTAGGCCTATCTGAGGCAGCAATGGTGTGATATCAGGCAATTACCTACACCAGTCGGCTATGGTGTCCTTTCGTGCCACAAGGAGGTCATAGGCACTTGGCGGGACTTTGGCACACGGGTATACCGACCACCCTCGTGCGGAAGTGGTAAGGACCGACAACACCATGTTCCCAGATACAGGCGTGTGACTTCAACTTAAAGCAAAGAATGTAGAGGGCATATTATAAAAACTCAATCCGCACTACGGACATCATCTATCCTTTCGATCACGAAGAAAAACTATCCAAAGACTATATATAATGCCTCTAGATTGTTTTTGCGAAAATTTTTCCGCCATAGATTTTATTGTATATCACCGTGGACTAGGATTTGCCTTGCACTTTCTCCAGAAGACATTGTTCTTAATGCATGGAGTATTTTTCTGAAAATTTTTCCGATGTAGCTCACTGAAGACGTGACGTATTATATGAGAAATTCGTCTGGGATGCGACATCCCATCGTCCTGTGGTGTGTGTAGTTTCGTGGTAGTTGAAAGACTTCCCTCCTTTGCCATTTAGGCACGCCTTGGAAGCTTCTAACTTTGTGATACTGATACTAGCCTTTTCGTCTATTTCCGTCGATGGCAATAACATTTCTGTTCTTTACTGCGTCCCTTTCTATCGATCATTTCGTCTCTATCCTCCAAATTTGAACCCTTTCACTCGATTCTTTCAATGCGTCGCCTGATACGTGGCCGCCCCAAACTGCACTTGTTTTCATCCGTTTCCTGGTTTCCGCACGAACTTCGGAGATCGGCCGGTCCGACGAGCGAACGCGCTTACATAGCCTCGCTGCTGAAATTGTTGACTGTCTGGGAAAACCTTTACGGCTATTTTGGTTCTCAACTCGGAGGCAAGGACAACCACACGTTGCGCAGAACAAAGGGGGTCGTATTTGGCCAATGATAAAGGGGGGATCGTTACCTCAAGTAACATTCCCAAAATTAGAAGCTGCCAAGGGGTGGCTAAGTGGCAAAAGAGGACAGACTTTCAACTGCCACTGCGGCTACACACCACAGACGATTGGCGTTAGTGTTGATCAGGTCAGACCAATGGGACTCGCCCAACGCGTAAATCATGGGGCATAGAAGAAAATGCCATCTTCTTGGGATGAAGTGTTCCTCTGAATTTTCTGGCGTCATTTTTATGAAATGACCAGCTCAACCATTTGGTCTTGTGTGAAGATTTAGCGATCGTTAGTACGCTTTGCAGTGCGCATGGTGAAACCTAGAGCTACAGCACGATTTAAGCAGCGGAACGAAAGTAGGCATAACTTTCATCTTCGCAGACCCAGTAACCGGGCCAAGCTAGAGTGGGTCTTAAGATAGATAATCTAAGCCTTTGATAAGATTTTTTCACTTTTTGGAAGAGAGAAAAACCGCCGCCTGTTTCTGATGATATAACGACATCACGTCCAGTCCAGCTATATTGAGTTTGGTGGAACACGAAATCTTCCAAACAGGCGCGTCCGAGCCCAGCGCCAAGCTTTCCTTAACACCTTGACGACCGTGTGGTATGATGTCATACCACACTTTAACATGTGGCAGATTAGTTTTCCTTGATTTATTTGGCATTTTTTTTCTGTTACACAACGGTCCACAAACATTATTGGATCCGAAAATCAACTTTCTCATTACAGATAGTGCAAACGCTGAAGGATTAATTATTATTGATGAAAGAACACGAGAAAAGCTGCTTGCACGACTTCGCACTACGACGGTCGTCAAAGTGTTAATGATCTCCGTGAACAGTAAACCATTGACAGTGGGCTAACACACAGTTAGAGCAGCACCTAACTAGAAAAAAACCACTAAGAGGGGACTTTTTCGTTTTCAGTTTCAACGATAATGGACAGATTCGTGATATCGACAGAAGTCTCCCTTGAAACTCTTTTGAGAGAAGCGAAACAGTGAATTTGAAAGAAGTCAGCTCTGCTGCACGGCGAGTAGCGAAAGCATGAGACATGACCGAGAAAATATTACTCTAGAGTATTTCGGCCTCGATTGTAGTTGGAAGGGGGAGGGGGACGGGTCGTGGAACATCCTGGCTTGGAAACTGAAAACTTCTACCTCCACTTTCCACATATTATGTTTGTCAACTGTTCGCTAAAACGAAGGTGAATTTTTTTGCAGAATTCGAGCGCGATACGAGTGATAACGCGTTTGCTGCCAGCAGCGAAGCTTAGCTCGAGCAGAAATTATATTTTTCTGAAAATTTTTCTGTTTCACTCGCGTTAGATGAATTTTAGGCCTGGATTGCGCCGTTAGTATGAATATGCTTCATGTCATTGTTTGACCAAAAAGCAGCCAAGGCCATGGAACGAAATTTGTAGATGGAGGTGGATTTGGCTGAAAAGTTGTCCATTTTAGGTTTTACCTGTAGAACACGAGTATCGCATTGTGCAAAAACGTTTGGGACGCTCGCGTACATGTCATTTTGGACTGAATGTTTTCGCAGCCTGGACTTGTTCTTACGGATAGTTTGATTAGGGAAACAGAATCATCCACTGGATTGTCGAGAAAATAATTCAAGCCTAGTGAGAGGCGCTAAGCGAATGTGGCAGCATCGGTACCTGAAGCGCAGGCTAGGAGTTTATGCACTGTGATATTCGTATTCAGGGTGAACCAGTCAATTTTCGAGAATTCCTGCTTTGTGATCCTCCACTCGCAGTCCCAGTTATTCAGTGGAAACAAGTCAAAAATGCTTACATGCTTACCTAGTATTACTATACTGCTTTTCCTTCAATGATACATGAAATGGTGAAATGAACTCCCTGGCAGACTCTGAATAAGATAGCGCTTTTCTATTCAAATTCAAATTCTATTCCATTCCAAAGGGGTTCAGTTCTCTATCACTTCCGTGTTGTCGCGAATGAATGTGAGATGTTGTCGCGAAGAACTTTGCGATGGCGTTTAGCGGCTGCCTTCGCACTGGAGAGCAGCCGCTCCACCGAAACCTTGTTTCAAATAGCATTTCTTCTAAAACTGCTACATTCCATGCCGGAGATACGTTTCACCCCACCACGCCGAGCTAGACGTCGAATAGCCGGCTTCGTGATTCCTTGGATGTTGTCACGAAGCACCTTACGATTGCGTTTAGCGGCTTCCATCGCACTGGAGAGCAGTCACTCCGATAGCACCCACTCCACCGAAACATGCTTTCAAATAATAATTCCTTCGAAACTGCTACATTGTTTATTGTTTATTGTTAAGCTAAGCTGTTTAAGCTAACCGTCATGCCGACGGACGGGTCACCTAAGTATCCTAAGTAAGTTTTGTCAGGGATTGAAACGTACCAGATTACCTGAGCACTGGTGAAGGACGTGCACGATGGGGATAAGGCAGCAATACGCACCTTCGCACGGCCTAACAAAGGAGGTGACATCACGGTTGGGGTGCACCAACGATCAACTCTGAGCTCATCCCTCTTCCTCCCGACACTAGATAGTGTATGGCTCACAGTGGTTCCGTTAAGAGTCCTCCACCAAAACATCTGATGTAGTGACAGAGGGACCACTTAGGCGTATCCTCTGCGCAGACAACGTCGCACTTTAGCGCTGTGGATCGGCAGCAAAAACATGGATTAACACGGCATGGATGAAATGGAGGGAGTCCTACTGGAATCCTCTGCGATCGAAGGTGCTCCAGAACGCTCAAAGGGAAAGTGTACCGGACAGTGGTAAGGCCTGCGATGCTATACGGCAGCGAGTGCTGGCCCCTGAACAAGAATCACGAAAGGCAGCTTCACTCCGCTGAGATGAGGATGCTGAGGTGGGCCTGCGGCTGGACGCGACTGGACAGGGTTAGGAACGAGGACGTCAGAGCAGTCATGCAGACCTAACCTTTCCAACACAAGGGGAGGGTACAACCCCACCGATGATACGGACAAACGCTAACAAACCACAGAATCAACCGATAAGAGGAGCAACGTATTTAAACGCGCGAGGCAACCGATCACGACAGCTCCAAACGTGAGGTGGGGGGTCGTCATCAAAAGGGACCTAAATTAGTCACAGCCACGGCGGAAGCTGCCTTGAAGAGAACAACGTGGCGACGGCCAACAAAGATAACGGACCATGTGAAAGCATGGGCTAACGTAAAGAAAAGAAGGAACCCATATTTTGACTAGTACAAAGTTTTAAGAGCTGCTGACGTTTATCGTTTATCACACAAAGAATGATGCTTTCCAAATGCTCAATGGAAAAGCAAATCAAATAACTTCATAAAATACAAAATGAATCTCAAACCGTATCACCTGTTCCCGATGGATCGCGTAGAACTGATGCATAAATATGATAAAGAGCGCTGTTATCGCCGAGTTACCAGGGCACATGCATACGGCGATGACAGCTCTCCTGAACATGGTTGAATGGGATGGCCACCGTATCAACCCTTGTCACATCTTATTTAAATGATGCAGCTAGAGGGCCTTTGGAAGTATGCCGTGGTTCTCTTGTTCGACGACCCCGGAGCAGGGTCAACCCTACGTTGTGACGAGTCACAACGGGGGGGTCGTACTGAATTGAGCTTGGAGGGGGGGGGTCGTAATTTTTTGGTGGCCGGCACTGAAAATTCTTGGTGATGTCCTACTGAGTATGGATAGTGGTACGAAGGAGAAGAGCAAACGCAGCAAAGAAAGTGTTTGTGAATAGTTATAGCAATTATGCAA
>MU907148.1:0-11088 GCA_036418205.1 Ostertagia ostertagi | reverse complement strand
CTATGACACGACCCTGTCTCCCCCAAATTGGATCAGCGACGGAGGATGCGTTCCCTGGGGAAGAATCGGATACGGCCCCTGATATGTAGTATGGGTCCGTTGTCGTAGCTGTAGAAGTTCATTGAAAATTAGCTCCCGCAGAATTGTTCGAGTTGTAAGTAAGACATATTTTCTTTCCGGCGTGAATTTCCAGTGCCATATCAACAATTTTGCAAGAAAATGCTGCCATATTGCAGCACGACTATTATTTTTGTCAGCGTAAGCCTGCAAATTTATCAGAATAGGGATGTCAAGTCCAAATCACTTTAATATGCACGAGGTATGCACGAAGTTTAAGTCCAGTAAATTTGAGAAAGAAATACCCGTTGTGGGGAAAATTATTTCGATGTCACCTGCTCTCGTCTTATAAGAAGTAGCATCTTCATCATGGTCATATTGGCACTTTTGCTGCCTTCCAGGCTAAAATTTTATAATTTGAACCAGGACTGCCCTAGAAAGCTCTTGCTATAGCAAGAAAAACAGCGGCGCATCGTTATGCGAACGCAGTAGCCCTTTGCTGAGTCACTGGCAGGCCATTAAAGATTTTATGGTATGTGCGTCGGCAGAAATCATTTTAAAACATTACGGATGACTACAGCAGCGGTGTCGCATACGATAGGATCTTCACTATGTACAAAATTGAATTGTCTTGCCCATTAATGCAACTCATCAGTTATAAGAAATAAATTTTAAGGCTGCAAGGCTGTTCAATCTTATAACCTACGTCAGTTGTCAAACTTGACTAATGCCTAAGAAAAGGCATGTTTTCGTCATGACGCCATTGGTTTCTAGAACCATATTTCTATCATGGACTTCGCTGTTAATTCGCGGTTACATCGGCATTCAATTCATGAAAAGCTTCTTGTGTAAATTGTTTGATGAAATTGAGCGAATGAGGAGAGCGTATTAGTGTAGAATCTACTGTACTGCAATGGAGACTGGACCGTTTACGTCTAACCCATTAATTGAGTTTCCTGTTGAAGTTTCAGCCATCCACTTCCTAAGGAGATGGAGGCAGGGAAGTCCAGTTTTAGATACTTCTCTCGGACAATCCCTGTCCTTGGCTTTTCGACGTGAAAGACGTGATTGTGAATGATGTTTTTATAGTCATTATCATTACTCGCTGGTCGTTGGCTTCTAGTTAATGGCACTCATTCTACGCTATTCTATCAGAACTCCATGTGAATAGCTTCAGATAGACTCAGATAGCGAATACTTTGGAACTGGCGATCATCAAAAACTCTGTTAACTACAACAACGTAGAGCAGTTAACGGGTTTTTGTTGCGCAGGATTGTTCTCCGTTGTTTTAGACAACGGCACGAACCACTTTTATCTGACTCATTATGAATAAACTCCTTCCGTATTCGCGATAGTGTCTAAGCATGTTCCAGATTGATTGTTCTTATTGTGTAGTCTCCCTCTTTAAAAGAAGCATAATTGCAGCATTTTCCCTATCATCCTAGTGGTAAAGAAGCTTAGGTAATGGTTCAAGATCAAATGTTTCTATTATGACCATTCGCAAAACTTATAAACAGGTCAGAAGTTGTATTTGAAGATTCAACAGAATTGTTTTTAGGAGTTCCAGCAGATCGTGTGATCCTTTACGGACAGTCTATAGGCACAGTACCTAGCGTGGATTTGGCGAGTCGTGAAGAAGTAGCCGCCCTTATCTACATTCACCATTAATGAGTGGGATGCGTGTGGCTTTCCCAGGAACTCAGCGCACGTGGTAAGTGTTCCATTGATGCTGGCTTTCTATGGAAATGCATGAAGTGCAGTGTTTAGGTGCTGTGATGCGTTTCCTTCAATTGAGAAAGTGCCTCGTGTGAAATGCCCAACACTTGTCATCCACGGAACGGATGATGAGGTACGCATCGCTCAACCTTTTTCTGATGGATTATACCCGAAAGATTTTTAGGTTATTGATTTCTCTCATGGAGTCTCAATCTACGAGCGTTGCCCGGCTTCCGTTGAGCCGCTATGGGTTTCAGGTACGACAATTGTTTGGTGATGATATAGATGAAAGAATGTTAAAACCAGGCAACATTGCCGAATCTGTTCCTATGACTATGTATGTTTTTAATTGATTGACCCTGTCCCACTTTGGAATAGTTGGCATAGAATCGCATTCATCACTGTCGATGGAACGTTTGTTCATGGTCAGAATAGTATTGGTATTTGAATGGGTTTGGCCTAAATATGAACGACATGCAGTTCAATCTCCCCGCCGCCCCCCGTTTGAAGTCAGTATTTTGTTCTTTTTAGAGAAGTCCAGTACCAATTAACAGACCCCGTTGGTAGGGTATGTCTAGTGTGGTGAGATTCCATTAGAGCAGAAGACAGCAATAGCAATAAGCGTCGCTATGGGTTTGACGTTGCGGGCGCCGCACTGGATAGAAGTTGTGCGGATAAGCTGCTTCCAGCATGCTTTGTGGAATGCCACAAAATATGTTAGAAACAGCTATCCACATTACAGCTCCTATCAGTTACGACCCCGAGGTCACGGTCAGACCAAAGACACGCCCTATCCAACTCTGAGAAAAAGAACTGTATGTAGTCAGGAAGCATTGATAAAAATTTTTATGACGATGTGTTCAGGTGCTGGTCACAATGATGTGGAGCTACACGCCGCGTACCTGGAACGCCTTCGAAATTTTATCGACAGTGAGGCGAGACGCTCTAAAGACGACATTGGCGTTCGCGTATAGCGTTTCTCGGTATTCAACGAATTTTCCGCTTTATGAACTCTTTCAGGCATTAATTACCACATCCAGTCTGTGATATGCTGGTAGTATTATTTTTGTTCCCCATGATCATATCTTTTGTGCCTGCTATGCAAATGCTATGGCAGACTATCCAACACGTGGTTTTTTCATCAGCACCCACATTTGAGCCTTGGATCTATGTTGTTTCATCATCAATGATCTGATCTTTCGATAATTTAAGAAGTTTTTTTACGGTTCACGATATGGTGGTTTGAAAATGAGAAAGTGAATTCTGATGGTTTGTATTATATTTTGCACAACTTTCATTCCGTTTCTCTTGTCAAGCCCATACGCATCCTTTATTTCCCTTTCCTTTATGAATGGTTCACTATATTCGCTCATTTGCTCCTATCCATACTTTGTCGCCCGAAGAAAAATGCAGGTTTCAAATCTATGCAATTCATGTAAACTTTTTTGAATCTTTTTTTTTGGCGTCGTTGTTCATAATACGTTTTCTGTGGACATGGTACGACTTGGCAACGAAATTTATGAATACAAGTTTGACATGTTAGCCTCATATTGTAGGTTGTCGACCGCCAGTCAGGATATTAATTTAAAACGAAACTTGTCAAATAACCCTCAACCTTTATAATAAACTTCACTTTTGTGTTGTTCATTCTTTACCACGAGGAGTGAAAGTGAAACGAATTGTATTTTATCGATTCCAGATTTTCGAATCGCACATGCTCGTAAAAGTGAATTTTTGAGCTGCATGTCCATCTTCTCATTCGGACATACACATTACACATTGTCACGCCGCGGTCACTTTATAGTCGCTAGATCGCAAAAGCCGCCACGCGTATGGCGTACGCCGCGTATCGCATTGTCGATTCATCTTCATATTTTGCAATGTTTCCCACGCATGACGAAAGTTGAAGGACGTTTCAGCATGCACACCACTCGATGCATAACATAACAGAAGTTGATACGGCGCAAAAAACCAGTGAGCTGATAAATGGGAACTGATAGATGAGGAAAGAATGATGACAAGGGCCCTAATGACAATCGCAACGCATTCCGCAAGAAAACGTTTGCGGCCGTCACTGTTGTTGATTTCACAATGGCGGAATCGCATGGTCGACAGATATTTGGTCTGCGGACAAGCTGCAACTCAGTCGTAACGTGTGACTGGGGCCTCGGGCATCTCTTTCTGACGTATGTTTTTCACTTTTAGCCAAGGACAAGTCACCATATCCTCTCGTAGACGCTCTAACTCAGACATCTTACGAAGCGATAAGAGACGGTAGAAAAGCTCGTGACTCGTACGGTGGCAAATAAGGCGGCTTCGTAAGGGTGCATAAGGGCGACTGACTCCCTCTTCGATCTCTCGTAGAGTAGATACGTATCAAATATGCGATCGCTAGCGTATGCGACACCTGTCTTTACTCCATTGCTCGGAGCTGCACGACGCTCCAGGCAAAGTATGCCCGTACTGTGAGAGAGCGAAATCTATTATTCGCTCACAAGGCTGGGCAATATGTACTATGGCACGTATGGAATCCACCACTTCGTTTCAATATCTGGCCTCATGTCGTTGGGGAATGCGGGCGGGAGGGGGAGAGAACCGAGAAACCGTGACGTTCGCGCACATTTTCAAAAACTTTCCGCGAACGCCCCTCCTTTACGGGGTCACGAAATCTTTGAACCACCCCCACCACCACCATAAAGCACATTACGTTCCCCCTATGCGATCCACTTCCCCCTTCTCCGACCACCACCCTCACTAAAGTGTTTCTAAAGTATTTGATTGTGAGACCAGTCGACACGTCCAACTCCGGCCACTTCTCCTCCAAAAGGCGTCAAGCGGGGGAGGGGTAATAAGTCAAATGAACACCGAATATTCTCTACATATTCTCGACTTTCTCGACCACTCTCTACTACCCTACTCCCAATTACATTTACAAAACTCCTCAAAAAACCATTCACCCCAACAAACTATAATACAAATCCCGACTCAACCCCGATGTGCCTCCCACACCAACACCAACCACAAATGCGACCCCTTCGCTCGAATAGTGCAAACGCACGGTTGACTCCTGGAGGGAACATCCAAGTGAGTCAGCCAATTACTGTTTTTCGAACTAAGCCCTGGAGAAGGGAAGGGATCCTGGGGAGCACGCGAGCAATTTGCGTTTTCTCCCTGGCGTTTCTTCCCTGTGCTGGTCTCACCTACCAGGCCGTGTTTTGAATGTCCCCCCAACGACATGAGCGCCCAATATCTCATTATGGAGATCAGCAAAGCATGCTGGAAACAGCTTATATCCGCGAATTCTGTCAAGTGCTGCGGCCACCACGTCAAATCCAAGAAACCCTAAGTTAGATGACAGGATTCGTATAACTATACTCACGGTAACGGACGACGTGTGCCACATAGTGACAACATGAAATATTTTCTTCCGTTTTGTAATTAGTTCGTGAAATCTGAATATTACGCCGTATATACACAGTAAGAGGAGAGATATATGGTTGTTGGTTCCACTTATTTGAAGGATGTCACCTGCACCTTCCCCTCATCCCTAGATTTGGAGCGGAAAGACGAGTTACGGAGTTGGCGTCAATGGAAATCTCTTCTTTTGATAAGGAAACATGCTTCGGCCCGTCTTTGCCCCGTTATTCGCACAAGCCTACACAATTCCTACCCTGTGTGGCGGCGTGCCCCACATGGTGACGCACCGGCGAAAAACCCTGTCGTCTGATAACCGTCTCCTTCTTCGCAAATCTTTTTTTTTTTCATTTTTTTTTTGAAAGATACGTGAACTTATGAAGGCTTCACTTCAAAACTGCTTTGAATCCTTAATTTTGGATGCCAAAACAATTATTTGCATTTGAAATTGATGTCCATTATATCGAAATTTCCAATGAAACTAGTGAAAATCATGACTCTTATGGGGCAGAACTCCGTCACATCTATAAAAATTCACATCTTTATAGGGGCAGAACTCCGTCACATCTTATAAAAATTCATAGATTTGTTGATTTGATTAACTCAGTGAGACAGTATGCAAGAATCTGATTCTACTATTTATTTTTGAAATGGGATTACGGAAGGGGGAGAGGAGGAGGCTCGCAAGAAGATTATGAACACTGAACCGAAAACAAGCAAACAAGTAACAAAAACCAGTCAACAACATTGGTGAAGACCAGTAAAAACGATAACAACGGTCGTATGGAACCTACAACCCACTCTCTGCAATAAATAATTTATGAAAATAATCAACGTAAACTTAAAGTATGCTCTACTTCTCCTACACAACTCCGCGTTTGAACCTCTCATACGCTTCCAGCATGTGACGTTCCGTTCGTGGCACAATTGAGAGCAAAGTCTCCTCAAAATGTTTTGCCACCGCACCTCCCCCCGGCGCCGGGCCGCCCGCCCGCGCGCGCCGGCGCCCGGGCCCCCGCCCCGCCGCGCGCGCCGCGCGCGGCCCCGCCGGCGCCCGCGGCGCCCGGCGGCGCCCCGGCGCGGCCCCCGCGCGCCCGCGGGCGCGGGCCACCGCACCTCCGTTGCGTTTATGTTCTCTCTCATTGCAAGAAGTGCAGCTTGACGACAAACGGCAACCAGCTCAGCTCCCGAGTACCCTGAACTTTTCATCTATGAGTACTTATGTGAGGCGAAATATAAAGCATTATAACAGCTAGCTGCGATAGTTACGATTACAATGTGAAATCTCCTCACAAAGAAATGCTACCAGTAAGACCACCCCATTGCATACCTTCATATCAGAGTTCATCCCGACTAAAATCAAATATGACTAAAACAAACCTTCGGTTTTATTGACCAGTTTTTCGATGATGTCATCTTCAGCTAAGGTCATGCGTTTTGTTCTCATTTCGATGATTGCACGCCTTGTTTTAGAACATGGAAGTCCAACATATATTGCACGGTCAAGACGGCCTGAATTTAGCAAGACTAAATGATCATCTCCAAAACTGATAACTACTATTGTCAGCTGAACATGCGGTGTGTTCCGTAATATACAGGGTGGCCGAAAAGTATAGGACGCCATGTTTTTGTGTGTAAAGCCAAGAAAGAGACTCGATCAGGAAACCGACTTCACACAAAGATAGAGTTAAGCTATTTGATCACTTGTGCAGAAGGTGCTTTGAATTTGACGACTCTGCTTTGAGAGAGGCCTTCTGACGTCCAACGACAAAATCAGCAGTGCGCCGCAGGTAGCCAACGGCGATGTCGTCCCACCTCTTCTGAAGCGCTAACTTCAGAGCACCCACCGAGCTGGAGAAGTCTTATGAGGTTCTTGCTCTACAACATCCTCACACAGAGCTGTCCATCGGGTTGAGGTCCTGAGAGGAAAAAGGCCACAACTCCTTGCTCTAGTGGCCCGGGAAGTGAGCGCCCAGGATGGCCTTGGTCGATTGACCGCGTGTTAAGGAGCCCAGCTTTATTGAAGAGTGAACGATAATTGAGCAAGATGCTCATGAATCCAGAGCAACATACCGTACCTCATTAAGGTCTTTTGCAAGACCTTCGAGTTAATTTCAACATTTGTGGAAGATGAACTCCAATGGAGCTGCACTTTTGGATGTTACCCCGTCACAAACTACCACACCTTCGGGAGAAAGTCTGTTGTAAACTAGACGTTATCTCGGAGACTTGCTCTCACTTTCTGGCAACAACTGCCTCTGACTTTGGTGTCGCAAAGAAGTTTAAATCGAAAATTTTCTCATAAGCCCAACCCTTAGGAGAGATGCGGCGCACCTCGACCTCGTGCAGAAACTTTTTGCATTTTATCAGTTGAATCTATTCGGGTTGCTCCAATAAAACCAGCATAGAAAAAGTCGGTAACCCCTTCAAAAATGACTGCTTCCCAAGATTTTCTGGAAGGAGTGACGGCAGATCCTGAGATCAAAAGCGATGTGACTCACGCTGGCTTCATCGTTGTGAGTCATCCTCTTTTAGGTGATTGCTCCAATCCTCTGAATGTGCACAGTTTTTGATCTTCCACTTTTCGCAATCCCAGAGACGTGTTGTTGAACCTTGAGAGCACCGAACATGTTCCAAAGAGTTGAAGAGGAAATAATGAGTCGCTTTCCGAAGTTGCAATTTCAGAGACCGTCATTGGGCAGCCCCTTGGTAATGGGTCGATGCAAAAAAATCTTCATGGCGAGAGTTCAGATGAACTTTGGACCAAACAACTTATGGTGCTTCTTACATAGTTTCGAAGCTTTCGAATAGTTTTGAAACACTCTGAAAATACTCCACGGCTCAGTGCCAGCAAGCGGTCAAAGCCGCGTCCTATACTTTTCGGCCACCCTGTACTTACTGGACATGTAGAGCGTCCCAATTGAGAGGGCATTTCAAACAGAAACACTATCAAAGTTTACGAATAAAACAGCGGATCAGTTGCAAGTTCTCCAGATAGGTTGCCTACGGGATATTTGAAGATCCTGCGTCTATTCCTTTGTTAAATACGGCTTGTAGACACTTGAAGAATTCAGCAGCACGCATTCTCTTGGCTGACCTTGGTGTAGGCTTTGCGCCAGAACTTTTCCAGGGAATTCCGTCAGGGTGGATTTGGAAGAAGCACGTCGGATAAACTCTCTCACGAAAACTTCTTATAGGCCGACGTCATACTTTGCGAATCGAGCGAATCGCTAGCGAATCGCTCGAGTCGAGCGAATCGCTAGCGAATCGCTCGAATCGCTAGCGAATCGAGCGAATCGCTAGCGAATCGCTCGAGTCGAGCGAATCGCTAGCGAATCGAACGATGCACCAGCGATTCGAACTGGGTACCAGCGAATCGAACTAGGTACCAGCGAATCTTGCATAAAGCTTGAAACTAGGGTGTTAGGCTAGGTTTTGAGTGAGTGTGTGGTTGCCGCCGGACAAAGAGCCTTTGGTGAGGCCACACAACCTCCGAATTTCGCGTTTTACTCCCCTATTTCGTCCACTATAGGTACTCGTTGACTGGTTTATACAAGGAGTAATTAAATTATTCGATCATGTCAGTCAATATCTAACACCGTTGGGCTTCATTCAAATTCAAATGGACTACAGTGCCGCGGCAGTAATCTTTGTACATCGGCGTCTTTGATTGATCTTAATTGATAGAGGATACAGGAAAGCTCACTGATAAGGACTTTTTCATATGATGAGGGGCATCTCGGAAATGTTTGCCTTCAAGTATCTGCGCCAAAAAATAGAAACTTGACGGCCAAGTTCAGGTTCCTATCATGTAGTTCAGAAACTCCACTGCGTATCATGAGCAAACCGTCCTTTCCTAGCGAAAAATGCCCAAATTAGCCTACCGTCTTTTTTTTTCGCTCGAGTGCCAAACTCGTTCAACGCTTAAAACTTACAATGTTCTCTCTGTGTTTGCATTAATGAGACCTTCCATGAACATTCTCAGTTTTCCTTCTGACATCCCCTCTGAATGGAAACCGTCCATTTCACACAGTTCAAACTTTTACAGCTATTGTGGGGACTGATCGCAACTATAATCATTTATGGGGTACGTCAAATTCTTGAAAGCTTCACATGAGTCTTATGCTTATTACCATTGGATGTTGCTACGTACGCTCCCAACTAGTCGCACTAGCGAGGGGAGAGGGATTGGGCGAGGTCACTTCACGGAGTTGAATGCTTTGACAGCATAATGCAAGCACGTTAGGAACTGGAAGGCGCGTAAGTGCAGTTCCGCCCACATCGAAAACGTCTTCAACCACTTCGGTTTTAGTGAAATGGGTTATGGAAAAAAAACACCAAACTGTGCACTGGATGTCCCCTCTAAATAACAACCCCTGATCAAAATGCTGATTTAACAGCGGTCGATTACTGTTCCTGCTTTAACGAGAGAGGGGTGCTTCCGGACGAGTTGTCCGAACTTGCTTGCTCCATTACTTCACTAACCTGCGCGTATTCGAATTAGCCGCTACGTCGAATTAGCGGCGTGTCATGTAGCGTACGTAGACTACCTCGTCCATTATTTCAAACTAGCCGTCACTGTCACGCGCTTTTGAGCCGTGACAACGGCGTAACTGTTATACTCGCTGGCTACTCTATGCAATCCACAAACTAAATTGGTCGACACGACCTCATCTGGAGTTGATGCTTTGAGTCATTGTACGGGCACATTCCCTTTTTCATTCTTGCATTTACGATAATGAATGCAACTAGAGTGCGTGGCGCTCACTAAAAAGACTTATGAAGGCATTCAAGGCTTGATGCGCTGTCCTTCACAGAAAATAATAATTCTAAAATGGATCCTGTCTGAAAATGCCAACATTTTAATGAAGGCTGGTCATATACTTGAAGACTGAGCTGTAGAATCACACTTCAATATTGTAAATGAATTATCAGCAGAAACACTTTTAGATCAAATTACATTTCTCATAACAAAAGTACAAGCTAAGAACACTGCTGTAAAGCGGACAACCTCAAACAATACGAATTTTTACAAATCACTCGCTAACATCTAAATAGTTTGCATTACTAAGGCTAAGCTCTAATGATTCATCTATTTCAGCTCTTGTTGATACCCTACACGAAGTCTTCCCTAACAGATTGGGCAGGCAGCCAAGAACGAGCCCAAAGTACTATTCATTTTCCTTCATCATCCAGTTCTTGAGCACACATGCAACTATCTACAGACCCGACCAACTTCTGTAGAACCCCGAAGGCGGCTATAACCCCTATACACGATCTTATTATTAGTCATGGTTGAAAAAGCGCTTTTTATCAAAATTTAGACAGACCATTAGACCAGTTCATGTGTAGTCCTTTACAATACTACATTATTACGACCCTAGCGGGAGAAGGAGCAAGTAGTAAAAAGCCACCACGTGACGTGACGCCGCTGCGGATTTGCGAAACAGCTTTTTCCATCGAATTGTGATGGTAACGACTCCAAAAATGAAGTTATATTCGTAATGATAACCGCTATGACTCGTATTGGATAAGTTTTAAGGCGATACTGCTGCTCTTCGTGAGATAGCATTGCCGCAGCAATATCGAATCTGCTGATCCAATAACCCCCTCAAAACTGCATAGCATTGCCGAAATTTTGCTGTGCCTAACACCCTAGTTTCAAGCTTTATGCAAGATTCGCTGGTACCTAGTTCGATTCGCTGGCACCTAGTTCGAATCGCTGGTGCATCGTTCGATTCGCTAGCGATTCGCTCGACTCGAGCGATTCGCTAGCGATTCGCTCGATTCGCTAGCGATTCGAGCGATTCGCTAGCGATTCGCTCGACTCGAGCGATTCGCTAGCGATTCGCTCGATTCGCAAAGTATGACGTCGGCCTTAGAGAGACATCAAACTGCCC